>WBNH01012528.1:0-63577 GCA_013401255.1 Urocolius indicus
TGATCAGTCTGTAGTTCCCTGGGTGCTCCTCCTTACACTTTTTGCTTTCCTCCAATCTTCAAGTACTTCTCCAGTTCTCCATGACTTACTGAAGATGATGAAGAGTAGTTTAGCAATGACTTTCACCATCTCCTTCAGCATAGAATCATAGAATCACAGAATGGTAGGATTAGAAGAGACCTTTAAAGATCATCTAGTCCAACTTCCCTGCAGAAGCAGGTCCACCTAGATCAGGTGGCATAGGAACACGTCCAGGTGGGTCTTGAAGATCTCCAAGGAAGGAGACTCCACAACCCCTCTGGGTAGCCTGTTCCACTGCTCCGTCACCCTCACAGTGAAATAGTTTTTTCTTATAATTTTCTTTATATTTTCTTATATTCCATTAATGTATCAGACAATAAGAAAAATGTAGAGATGTCAAATATAGATGCAGTAAATGAAAAATTGGTCAACATTTGGGAAGTTAAATCCTTTATGGAAGAGTATAACTACTGAATTTTGAAATATAACTATGAAGGTTTTAACAAGTCTTTAACATAGCTGTTTAACATTGAGGAAAAAGATGATTGCATTCCGTTCTGTAACTGCTGTTATAGTAGTTTCAGAAATGAATAGACTCAAGGTAAAGGCTATCATAGAAATATTTCTTAATCTGAGGGATTTGTAATGGATTGTTCCAGTATTTCCCAAGACATTGTTTTGTGTCTGATTTTTTTAACAGTAACTCAACATCTTCTTATCCATTTTGAAATAAATAATGTTCTCCTATTAGAAAAATGACAATTTTTTTAAGTCATCTGTTAGAGTTGGAGGATTGCATTGATGTTATGAATGAGCTGTTAATCAATAGAATTTTTTTCCATGTATTTTTAGCCTCATAAATGACAGCACAGTTTGAGAAAATACAGAGAATGACAGCAATTTTTTCTTGTTTCATTGCAGGAAAATTTCACTTACCACTGTCATGAAGCACTATAGATAAAGACAGAAACACAGGAATAAAATTGGAATTGTAAAAGAGAAAGTCACTTAGTAAAGCTTTGACAACCAAGAAGTCTGGATTCTTTCACAATAATGAGAAATTTGCCAGGTGCTCTCTTAATCATGATTTTTACCTTCTCTTTCATCATAGTCTCCCTTAGCATAAAACCCTTGTAAGAGAGTTTTTAATGAACTTCGTAAAGCGTATTGCTCATTTGGCCTTTCTTAATTTCTTGTTTCCTGTTTTCATCTCAATGTTTTGGATTCCAAATTTTTCCTTCTACTGCTCCTCTTTACATGCTTCCTTACACTGCCTAGTATGTGTTTATGTATAATGAATGGTTTTCAATGTAGTTGTCAATTTTCTTCTTCCTTCCCCATTTACTTCTTATCTTTTGGAAAATGTTAGTAATTTAAAAGTATATCCATTTCAAGAAATGATTTTAATATTTTTTCTCTTTTTTAATTTCTCAAAATTATACTTATTTCAATCTTTGTATGGAAAACCTCACTAAGGCTTATTATGAGAAAATAATATAATGAAGTCTCACATAAGTAGAAATTACAGAGTTTAGGGTATTTTTTATTGTTTTGTACAACAACTTAAAACAAATGTGTGACAATTACAAGTGTAGAAACTTAAACATATTCCTGCACTGTCATCTTGTTCTCCTAGTGAAAAGAATATAAGCAGGGAGAGGTTTATATATCCCCAAATTCGCACATTTTAACTGTCCATTCTCTATGTAGCTTAAAAGCAGAAAAATGTTGCACTACAAAATCATTACAATTCTTCAGAGTTTGAAAAGATAAAACAGACTAACTGATCTTGTCTTTCTGCTGCCTTGACATTTATAGCTTTTCATTTTGTAAGCAACAAGAAGCACTGTCACTGCAATTGCCTACAATTGAATGATTAAACTAAGTACATAAGCAAGAAAAATTGAAGTGTTTGGCAGAATTTTTATGAATTTATCTATTTTCTTTTTCTGCGTTAAAAACAGAGTTTGTTAGGCCTATATAAATGTCATTAGCAAATGTACTCCATTTCTGTAACTATCTTTAAAGAACTCCATTTTTCATTAGTGTGTCCTCCATTAGACTTACAAACAATTGAGCTGTTTACAAGGTACTATAAATATCAAGATTACCTATGTTGATAAGAAAATATTTTGAAAACATGCATGAAGAGATTCTGTACATTGACACGTCCATAAATGCATATAGACCTGTGTGCATATTTATAGTTATGCACACATACACATGAGAGTCAGAGGAAGAGGCGTTGAAGATTGTGTCATCCAGTTTACAGATTGTTTACAAATAGCACCGATGGCACTGATAGATGTAGAAAAAAAAGTATGCATTTATTTATTATTAGTATGTAAATGTAGTTAGAAAGGTGGCCAGCTGCATAACCTCTGTTTTTCCAACACTTTTGATTACCAGTGGCCTCAGCCCTCTTCCTACAGTCATCAATATCTCTTGCATATGACTATCCACAGAAGTTTCAGAATAAAGACTTTATAAAAGAGCTAATATGAATGTATTAACTTCTATTTCTCTGATATAGTGAGTCCAATAACATCTGCTTTCAAGTCATTCTGTACTGTTTTGCTGTATGAATACTCAAAGCATCTTCTGTAAATGTAGACTGCTCAACATTTCTGCAGCTGATTAGATGGACTTCTATAGAAAAAATGTTATTCCTGTATAAGTTAGGATGTCCTAAGTATATGAAAAATATATGACTTACTAATTATATTACTATATTATGACTTTGAGCAAGAAATTTGTGATAGGAATTTGAAATTATTCATCAAGTAATCTCTTTGGTAAGATGGGAAATAGTTTCATGTAAAAAATGTGAGATTTTTTTTATCAGACAACTTTAAAATCAAACCCAAAAAATCAGTAATATCAAATTCTATGTTAAGTGATTGCGCAGAAGCAGCATGAAGGACTGAATGATTTCCTAAGCATTTTCCATCTGTAATCTAGATGATTCACTTTATTTTTTGAGTCACAACATGTTAACACTTTTCCTAAGGCTTCTTTCTGAGTAAAAACTTTAATACATAAGCTTCTATTTCATAATAAGGATTGCCAGAAAGGTTTGAAAGAAAGTACAGTCTTATTTCATGGTACAGTAAACTTTAATAACAGCTAACCTCTAAAAAAAGGAAGAATTTGATTTACAATTTTTCTATGTGTGAGTTTACTCTTAATCAGAAGTACTGCTCCTTTGATTCAGTGTATTAAGTTGAACAAAAATTGATTCTAGGTTGAATCCATCAACTCAAGCACCTCAACTGACAGGATTTTCTGCTTCAAAATCACTACTATAGCAATCATGCTAATTATCCAGTAATCCCAGTGAAAAAATTAATTATTTATATATTCAATTAGGTGTAGCAGTGATAATATATCACTGAGGCATGAATGGGGATGGGAAATAAACTGTGCAGTACATGTGAGGTTTTTTAAAAGACAAAAACTTAAGAACATCCTGCAAAATGCAGTCAGTGAAATAATCTATCTAGCCTAGAACTGTCAGAGAGCAGAAAAAGAGAGGCTATTTAGGGAGAGCATCTTAGCTCAATTGCTTCCAGCAGTCTGCTTCTTTTGAAACCTCAAACCATTCAGGTACATTCAAGAAGTCAAATGATCTTTTAGCACCCACTCACAACCTTCTGTTTGTGAATTTGTCTAATTCCTTGCCAAACCTTAGTGAATTCTATCACAAAGTCACATTCTGTGGTAACAAGTTGAAAAAATTTGTAGAAAGTTCTTTTATGTGTTTAGTTTGCTTCTTGTGAACAGGCTTTGATGAACAACAGTTCTTCTTTCAGAACAGCCCCTGCTTTCATGATTTTTTTCCTAATCATTCTCTTTTTCATGATTTTCTTCTGCAAACTTTAAGAGTCTTGTTTTTAATAAGGCTGTTGTTCTATTCCATTCCATTCATCACTTTTCTTGCTTTTCTGAATCATTCTACAAATCCAAAACCTTCCAGACTAATATTTCCATATATATCTGATTACCTGTTATAAATTTTGAAGAGTCAATCCTCATTTCTCACACAAACTGTGTTTCCCTGCCATTTCAAGTCTGGATTTCCCAATGATAGACTATTGCTGTAACAAAATCTTTATTACACCACTTGTGCTTGCTTTTTATTTTGACTTTTTACCTTATTAAAATTCAGTACAGATATGAAATCATTTCCTAGTGGAAGGCTAAACTAACATATGTGAAAAAAATATATCTGAGAAGTTTTTAAATATTCATACAAACTCTGGCTTTGGAAAAATATTGCATGTAAATTAACTCCCCCTCTTTTTTTTTTTTCCAGCTACAGAGATGATTTATAAAAGCTGATATCCAAATGAAGATTATGGAAAAAAATAAGATAAAATTGAGATACTTGCAGTGTGTGTAGGCTCAGCTAGTTCCATTAATATTCAACTTGAATATTATATTTGTAAAGTGTGCATAAATTTGGTCAAAGATTCCCTATTTAGTAATAGAATCACAAGATAATTTATGTTGTAAATGACTTCTCAAGGCCATCTGATCTAATTGTCATCAAGAAAAAGACCAGCTATATCAGATAGTTCAGGGAATGGTCCTCTTGGGATATGAATGTCTCTCACTATGAATATGTGAACGGGGATTCTACAAGCTTTCCAGACAACTTGTTTCAATAGTTAATCACCTTCAGAATGTTTTTTGTTTCCCTTTTAGTATCTAATCAGAATTCTCCTGCATTCCAACTTGGGAATCTCCATTCACTGCTCTTTGAAGCATAATCGATATCTGTTGGTCTTTCCTTGCATCGTGCAGCACAGACTTTTGTCTCTACAGAGTAGATTGAAAGACCTTACTGAACTCCTCTATTCATTTCCTGTAATGCTCCACAATTTGCTCACCTCTTTCACAGATGAGGTCACCATCATCCTTACCCCAGAAAGAAGTACTATTTGCAGCCTAAAGGCTGCATGGTAACATAATGTTTCAGAAGTATTGCCTGCATCAAGGTTTCTGTTTTGCTTGGGGTGTTTCTTCAAATGATGCTGGAGATTGTCCTATAGCACATTACCACCATCATGGAATATAGCTTAGTCTTGAGTACAGTTTCAAGGACCATCTTGCCGCAGTTAACTTATCTCTACTTTCTACTTTCCAGGAACTGTATTTCTGTCTATGAGATTTATATCTCCTCTCCAAGCTTCAGCTCAACACTCCCTGTTTAGCAGTCAGGTGAAGACAGTGTGTATAGGCACTCTTTAAAAAGGAAACAGCTAACAAGCAAAGCCCTCCAGAAGCTACCCAAAGTTGCAGCCTGCCAGACGGTGTTTCTCAAAAAGGAAGATCCCAAAAGATACTTTCTGCAGTTCATTAGAGGAGCTTGGAAACTGCTATAACAACTCGTGTGTCTGTGTTATCTGTTCTGTTTTCTGTGCTTATGATCCTTATGATACATAATCATGGTATACAATTTGTCTTCTTTTATTTATAAATCTCTTTGCTTTCTTCTTTCAAATCCAGTACATGCATAACCTCATAATGTCCTGGATTTAATATCATCTGTCATTAATTTTCATCCTGTATTTTGTAAATATGTTAATATTTCACAAAGACTGTATCTAATGAGTGTTCAAAATTATTAATGTGAAGTGTACACAATCTGAGAATTTATATGTATACTTCTTACAGCATCTTAATAATAATTTCATGCATATGGTCTCAATTTTTCAGTCTTGTAAAGCAGGCAGATGTTCCCATACTCATTTGTTTTGTGACTGCACAAAGCAAAATACTCTGACAAATGAGGTGTGATATTTAGTTTATCCAAAATGGAAAGAGTAATGAAATATCATTTGCATTGCAATTTTAAAAATAAAACAAACCTATTACATCAACAGATAAGAATCCAGTCTTAACAAATTAGCTATAGTAATTAATAATATTAACAACCATTAAAAAAAGGACAAAACTTTGATATTCTGTATTCTGAAAGTCTATTGGGAGATATTTTGGTCTTGAAAGCATTTGTGTTAGTATGTATATGTATTACCTGTATAATACATGCATGCACATATTTCTCTATATCTAGTATCCATATGTATTGATGTATATAATAGAATCATAGAACAGCAGGGTTGGAAGGGACCTTTAGAGATCATCTAGTCCAACCCCCCTATATTCAAGTTACTTTTAAAATCTCTTTCATAAAAACATATATTACACTTATAGGAACATAATGATTTTAACCACTTCTTTTTCCTGTTCACTAAAAGCAAATGTTTCTGTCCAAATATAAGCCTGATCCTTTTATCATTATATTGCTAACTTGACATGATAGAATAAGGTTTAGTGCAAAGTGAGTTATTAGTGTGAAAAAAAAGCAACTGAAATGTACTGTTGTTTCACATTTTACTTGGTACTTTTCAATCAGATAATAAGAGTTTACCCATAATAAGGAAAGGAGAAAAAAATATCAACAATTAGTCACAGTATGCAAGTATCACATAATTAAATTAGCTGGTTATATTAAAATATACTAATTCCAATGTATAGAAGTTGATATCATTTTAGCTCTGTAGAGAAAAATCCACACTGAAGAATATAAATTCATATATCTGTAAGACACCGAATGTTGGATAAAAGTAAAGTATGCCATATGAAGGCAGAAAAAAATGATCTAATATAATTGATGACCTAAATATTAATAGCTTCTCTTACCACTACAAGAACTGTATTGTGTTTGTGTGGCCAGGTTTCGGTATTGGAGGGGAGCTACAGGGGTACCTTTGTGAGAAGTTGCTAGAAGATTCCCTGACAGAGCCAGTGCCAGATGGCTCCAAGATGGACCTACCACTGGCCAAGACTGACCCTATCAGGAATAGTGGTAGCACCTCTGTGATAACAGATTTAAGAAGAGGGGAAAAGTTACTGTGTAACTGCAACTGCAGTCAAAGAGATGAGGGACAATTTGAGAACAGCAACTCTGCAGACACAAAGCTCAGTGAAGAAAGAGGGAAGAAGGTAGTCCAGGCACTAGATAGATTCCTCTGCAGCCCATGGTGGGAAGCCACTGCTGCAGTCATGGAGGCCATAGCAGAGACTCACCTGCAGCCTGGGGAGCAGGTCATTGGATGCTATCAAATGAGGCTGTGTCCCCATGAAGATCCTATGCTGGACAAGGGTCCTGGCTAGACCTGTGGACCCATAGATAAAGGAGCCCACGCTGGAACAGGTGAAGTGTGAGGAATCCTCCTCCTGAGAGGAAGGAGCGGCAGAGACAATCTGTGATGAACAGACCTTAACTGCCATTACCTATCCGCCTGTGCCTTTGAAGGCAGAGAGGGCTGGGGAGTAAAGTTATGCCCAGGAAGAAGGGAAGGGAGAGGTTGGGGGAAAGATGATGTTTTAAAATTTAGTATCTGTTTCTCAGTATCCTACTCTGATTTTGACTGATAATAAAATGAAATTAATTTTCCCCAAGTTGAGTCTGGTCTTTACAAGACAGTAACTGCTGAGTGATCTCTGTCCTTATAATGACCCATGAGCCTTTCGTTATATTCCCACTCCAGTTTGGCTGAGTAGAGGAGTGATAGAGGGGCTTTGGTGGGTACTTGGCAACCAGTCAGAGTCAATCCACAACAACAACCTTTATGACTACTATAAAAATTCTCCTCATTTTTTTTCTTCAGTGTATCATAAGAAATTTTTTTAAAGTCCACTTTTGCTAGTAGAAAAGATAGAAACAAAACAATTCTACATTCATAAGAGGAAGAAAATTAACTTTTGCAAAGATCTAGAAATTCAGAATTCCTCAAAGATTCTGGGGTGAGCTATCACTGAAAGTGTTCATTGATTTCTGAAACTCTTCATTCATCAGTTTGCAAAGCAAGACTTCTGGTACACGAGTCATTTTTTTTGTAAACAATTTCTGCTGACACTGGATGCTTAGCAATTAGAGTGTATGCTTAAAAAAGTTCTGCTTGGTCCTCTCTTTTCAAGCAAAATAATTGACTACTTAGTTGTGCGCTAACAGAACATTTCTTACCTAAATATCACTTGATGTCTTACCTGGCAAACAGCTACAGTAAAATTTGCCAATTAAATCATGGCACTGGCCTCCGTTTTTGCAGGGCTTTAAGGAACATTCATCAATATCCATGGAACAATTTTTATCTGACAGAAAAGAAAATTAAACATTAAAACTATAAATCATGCTTGGTTTGGGAAAGCAGAAAAGCTGCTTCATAGCACAAATGACAACTGCATAATTTAACTTTTTCAGGTTGGAAACACTTGTTTTATTTCTGCTTGAAAGTTTTAAAACTAGAGATATTCATAGAACATAGCTGATAATCAATAAATTAAATATTTTAAAGGAATAAGTATGGGCTACATTTGCAGACACATTCTTTGTGTACTCTAGCACCACATCTTAACACGATAACTGGTAGAATTGCATACCACAGTTTTAAAACCATTTAATAATCTCAGTAAGAATAAAAAATGCATTTCTCAATATTGCTTCCATGTTTAGATGAATAAAGCCATTTGTCAGATTCCAACAGAAAACCAAATTCATCCATTTCTTTAAAGAAATTTAATTGAGCTTTAATTCAAATCAACAAAACCAACAAAAATATGGTAGAAAATACAGAAGGCATATAGAGGAGAATATTTAGAAGACAATGTAATAGGTGGCTTATGCAAGAAATTAACTCATTGTGCATAACAAAGAAAATTCACAGACTCTCATCTCTCTGTTGTTCCCTGTATCAATGTAGAGCAAGCTCTAACCTGGTCTGGATCTTTCTGATCCAAAATTGATCCAACATCAAGGGATAACTATAGAGATTAAAGGCTCCCATGAATACCAGATGTTATTCCAGTGACAGAAGTAAAAACTGTAACTGTCACTGATGTGAGCAAGCAGAATGGTCATTGGCATTCTATCCAGAAGGTGATGGAAGGATCCTGGTGTCACTCAGATCAGATATACCAAACAGGTAATACCCCTTAGGAATCTTGATCTAAGAAGCCAATGAATTAAGGATCATATGTGGTCTTTGGGATCCTCCTTGGACATTCAGAGCTCAGATGATTATAGATTCATTCCAGAAATAAATGCATGACTGTCAGATGGTGTCACTCAGTAGTTTTGCCTTTCTTAACATTATGATGTTCTCTTGGGTTAACAGGTAAAAACAGAATGTAAAAAAATCAAGCACAATGGGCAGGATAGGAAGGAATGACAAGACAGAGGAAGGAAAACAACTCTCTCTTTGCACAGTTTCTTTAAAATATTTATAAAAGATCTTAAGAGAAAGGATGGAGAAGGTCATTAGACAAAGATAATGATAGAAGCTTGATAAGATTTTTAAAATATGTGAGAAATCTTGTACGCTCACACAAATCTTCTGTATTTAACGATTCACTACAGCTCACAAATCCAATAAAATCATTTGGATGAGAGCTTAGGGTTTTAGAGTTTTTTGGCTGATTAATTGGTAGGGTTTTTTTAGATTGGTTTTGGATTTTTTGTTTGATTTATTTGCTATTTAATATATATATATATACAAAAAAGAAACAGCAGAATTCTTTAGCACACAGGAGTGACAGAATATTTGACTATCAAAGCATCGTTTTTGAAAGGAATCATCATTCAAGAATGCCAAGTTTTTTGAATGTGCTACTGCAATATTTTTCATTCAATAGTGGAAAAAGGAAATATAAACAGAAATTTTCTGGGATTTGATTCTAAGTAAAACCAAATATGAAGAAAGTAATGTCAAGAACTTGGATGAGAGTAATCAAGATTCATGATAATTTAGAAAAGAGGGGAGTACAAAACATAATAATAACAGAACTCAGAAAAAATGCAAAGAATGCAGAAAATGTCTTATGTGAAAACTGACAAGAGACTGAACTAAAGTAAAAAGATGACTCAGAAAGCGGTTGCTTTCACTATGATGAAGTATGATTGTGTGGAAGCAAGACACTGGATGTTAGGAGACCAACTTAGCACTTCCTGTTTCTTGAAGGATAAAAATTACCAGCTAACAAAAAAGATATCAGAATACTAAGGATAACCTAAGAATCGTAAGTAGAAAGGCACGAATCAGACCAGCAAAGGCACTGAATAAGATGTAGCTGTTATGGGACGGTTAGGGTAACAAGAAGTCGTGTTGTAAGTACTTCAGCACTAAAGAGAGGTATGGTTTGCCTTCCAGTGGAGAAGGATGGTTACAGATAATGCTAATCATGCCAAATTGTTCAATAATTCTTTTGCTTCAGTCTTCAGTAAAAAGGTCAGCTGCAAGCAGATTGTTATAATTGATACCTATGATTAAAGGGCAAAACTTCAATGTTGAGTAGAGAAGTCGGTCTGAAGAAATATCAGATGAATTAGAGGTTCAAATAAGCTGGTCTGATGAACTTCACACTTGAGTACCGACTGATAAAAAAATCATTATATTTTTTTGTGGACTTGTGGAAGATAAGAAAGATATTTGAATACAAGGTGAAATCAGCCACTAAAAAAGAATAAAACACAGAGCCATGACATTATAGATCCATTTGTGTAATTTCAGTTCCTGTTGGAAATATGAAGACAAGAATCTGAACTGATTACTGTAAGAACCTATAAATATAAAAATATTTTATTTAAAAAAGGAACCTTATATAAGCAAATCAGTTGCCTTCTAGACTAGAGTTACAAGCTCTGTGGACTAAAAAAATAAAAGGATCATATGTTATACTCCTTGGTTTCACTAATGTTTCTGATGCTATCTCATGTGAAATACTAATAACTGGAGTAGATGTGAACTGCAAAGAGAATATTATGAGATAGGTAAAAATTATTGGAAATCTATATTCATACATTAGTTATTAGTGGGTTTGTTACCAAAATTGATGACTTGCTGACATTTTGAAGGAGGTCAGGTGTCCAACTAATTCCACTCAATTTTTTTCAACAACAAATTGGATGCTGGGCAACAGAGTAAACTTATTGATGACAACACTAAAAGGTGCTTTGGAAGACAGGATTAGAAGTCTTCATAAACTTTGACAAATTAGAGAAAGAGTTTGAAATAACAAATGTTGTGCAGTCAGAACANGTTATAATTGATACCTATGATTAAAGGGCAAAACTTCAATGTTGAGTAGAGAAGTCGGTCTGAAGAAATATCAGATGAATTAGAGGTTCAAATAAGCTGGTCTGATGAACTTCACACTTGAGTACCGACTGATAAAAAAATCATTATATTTTTTTGTGGACTTGTGGAAGATAAGAAAGATATTTGAATACTTGGTGAATTCAGCCTTTAAAAAAGAATAAAACACAGAGCCATGACATTATAGATCCATTTGTGTAATTTCAGTTCCTGTTGGAAATATGAAGACAAGAATCTGAACTGATTACTGTAAGAACCTATAAATATAAAAATATTTTATTTAAAAAAGGAACCTTATATAAGCAAATCAGTTGCCTTCTAGACTAGAGTTACAAGCTCTGTGGACTAAAAAAATAAAAGGATCATATGTTATACTCCTTGGTTTCACTAATGTTTCTGATGCTATCTCATGTGAAATACTAATAACTGGAGTAGATGTGAACTGCAAAGAGAATATTATGAGATAGGTAAAAATTATTGGAAATCTATATTCATACATTAGTTATTAGTGGGTTTGTTACCAAAATTGATGACTTGCTGACATTTTGAAGGAGGTCAGGTGTCCAACTAATTCCACTCAATTTTTTTCAACAACAAATTGGATGCTGGGCAACAGAGTAAACTTATTGATGACAACACTAAAAGGTGCTTTGGAAGACAGGATTAGAAGTCTTCATAAACTTTGACAAATTAGAGAAAGAGTTTGAAATAACAAATGTTGTGCAGTCAGAACAAGTGGAAGATATACTACATACTACAGCAAATGACAAGTTAAGTAGCATCAAATCCCAGAATTATGTTTCAAATCAAATAGTGTGGTGAGATGTATAAAAAAAGAACATAGCCAGTTAGAAGCATAAAGTAGTCCTTCCATTGCCATTTAGATGACATAAAGCTGCATTTAGATTGCTTTGCACTGTGCCATGAGCTACATTCAAGAAAAATGTGGACCAAATGAAGATAGTGCAGATAAACACGAGAGGAATGACGGAAAACTCCAAAACATGACTTAAAAGAAACAAAATTAATGAGGCCATAAAGACTAAACAAGACGATTTGAGTAGAAATGTGAAGACAATCATAAAATAAGACAAAGCTTTTGCAAATGTAATTGTTTTCTCTGTGTTCATATCAGACAGAATATGAAATAATTAATTTAAACTGCAGTGAAAGATTAGATGATAAGGAATTCCTTCTAAAGATTAGTATAATAAAACATTAGAAAGATTGCCTGAGGAAAAATAAGGAATAGTGTTGGACCTCTTTAACGTGAGAGAAACATAAGTGAGAATTGCCATAGCATACTACATGATTTCTGATGGGATGAAGATGAAAGAGATGATCTTTAGTGTTTTGTTCTGAAGGTATGATTATATAATTTACAGGGTACACATGCACTGTTCATAACACTGAAAAAGGTCAAAAATCTTTTATGTTCATATATTAAGTTGGTTTGTCTGGAAATTTTCTTTGCTTCATGGTATAGTAAAGATCTTAAGTTACTTGGTGTGTGATAATAGAGCTTCTGCTATGGAACCTAGTGCTTGTATCTCTACTCTGTCTCTCCATCAAAATACTTTTCTGTATGTCTGGTAAGACAGAGACAAGTCCAGGTAAGCAGTATGCAAAAGAAGAGGATAAAGCTATCAATACTAGCATGTGGAAATTCTTCATGCACACCACAAATGTAGATGGTTAAAGACACAGAAGGACAGATGAAAAGTCCTATTTTTACAAAGATTAGTACAGCTTTTGGCACATTCAACTCACATTCACCCCTCAAGTCTTTCTTGTGGGGAAATCATAATGGGACAAAAGAGCCATTTCATACTTCCTTGAGCCTCTTTTTGCATAGGTGAATTTGAAAAACCCTTACTATGTTTATTCAATACTTTTAAACAGACTCTGTATTTCCACTCTCACTTCCTTTCCTGTGTCTCCATTCCCTGGGAAAGCAAGCATATGCAGTAACTGAAATCTTGTGATAACTTTTGTTTAATTAAACTAAGTTTTGGAATGTGCAGCGGGTTGCTTCTGGTCACTTGTAGCTGCCAGATACAAGCAAAAAGGAAGATATGTAGGTTTTAGCTACCGAACTGTATTTGAATTGTATGTGAGAAACAACAAAAGTGATCTGAAAAGGACTGCTGAAGACCTCAGCATATGAGCTCTGTTGCAGTGATGTGAGAGAAAAAAACCAAAAACTTCTCAGATGTATTTAAAAAAGCAAGAAGGAATATTGATGTGTGAAGTATTTCTGCATAAAACATTGACTACAATGTTCCATATTTAAAAATAAGTGGAAAGGATGCAGGAAAAGCTACACAATTTATTCAACAACTGAAGAAAACATGCTGTCGGCAAAAGCTTAAAGAGTTCCATCTGTTTCATTTAGAACAAACAAAAACAAGAAGTGACTTGATTACAGTGTATAAGCATCTTTACAAAGAGAAAATACTTGGGTAGCAAGAGACTTTTTCATTTTGTGTAGAAAAGGTAATGAGACGCACTAGCTTGAAGTTGAAGACAAGAATTTAAATAAAATATTTAATATAAACTTCTAAATCTGATGGTGATTACTACCAGAGAAAAAAGATAGTGAAATTCTGGCTTTTCCTCTTGCATTCAATTCAGGATTTAATGCTTTTAGATTAGCTGTGTGTTTTAATCAAAATTATAGTTAGGATCAGTACAAGGTGGTTAATGGGCAACAGTAACTGTCTGTGGGTATACAGACCTAATGTAGAGCATACAACAGCAATCTATAGGTTGTTAGAAAACTTCCTAAATAAATTCACTTATCCCCTAGTCTTCTATGGGTCTTTTCTGGGAAAATAACAAGACAATTCTGTAAGCCAGATATATTTCTGTGACAAGAGTACCCCAAGCCAGCCAGGTTCTGTAGCATCATTGTCATTGTGTGAAAAGTACAAGTCCTGTCCTTGGAGGTTCTCAAGGTTGCTAGGAAAACTAGCTGTCAGGTGCTTCTCTGCTGCTGCCAGAGTAAATAATATATGCAACTCTGCTTCCTGGCTTACTGCAAAAGTGCGAAGGAAAAATATCTTCTTATAAAAGTCGCATGAACAGCTTTAGAAACATCACTGCACTTTTCCCCTCTGCCTCCAGACTTCTCAGCAGTAGTCTCCAGTCAACCTGCTGTTTAAGTGAAGTGAGTCAAGCTGTTCCGTAATGTACCTGTTATCATCACTGCAGCCCTGTAACCCAGTACATACAGCATTGCCATTGATAACATCAGGCCAAAGGTTTGATGTCTAACACCGGAGGTCTCAGGACTTGTCTAGTGACTAGGTGGATCTTGTCTTATTCATTTTAGTCTTCCTTAATTGAAAAGAGAGAGAAGAGAAGAGAAGAGAAGAGAAGAGAAGAGAAGANAATCAACAAGTCATCAAAGATGGCATCATACATGGCCACTACTTAATGTAATCATACCAATACTGAGTGGTTTATCTTTTATAGTATGGCTCTATCAAAAAAGAAAGTAATCAAAGCTAAATTGTTTCAATTCTTAAAAACATTGTCTACTGTATACTGGGAAAGATAATTTAGTACTAAAACTTCTGATGCAATGCTAGTTGGTTTTGAACAACAGACTTTTTCCATCATCAATGATTTGATGGATTTTTTTCAGAGGAAGAACCATTCACTATATATAAAAATATCAAACAAATAAATCTAGAGAAAACCATTCTTATATAAGATGCCACTTCCATTTCTCAAATTCATTAACAGACTATCTGGAAGGGATGGAAAATGTGCACTGAGGAAGCTGGCTGGAGGCAGATTATGTTATGTCAGAGTTCATTCACTGATTACTCACGTCATAACAGAAAATTTCATCCTAGCAGGTTAATTATGGCAGTTATTATAAAAATCTTGATGCAGTTAGAAATTCCGTCTCAATATCCATGTTACTTTTACAGGTGAACTCAGATGCAAAATGAAAACATTTTATTCACTGTGCTGCCATACTGCTGTTCATAGTATGATGTCATTCATGACCTTAACTGTTTAGAACATAAATAAAAAACACATGCAAAGAAAAGGAGAAAAGAGAAACAGCTTATGAAAAGAAGTATTGGGTTACAAACAAATTTGGTTGATTTCCCACAATAATTCAGGGAGACTAAGAATTTCAGCCATGTTTTCCAGAGTCTTCTGTCTGCATTTTAATCTTCGTATCAGCTTTCCAGACAAGATTAGTTTTCATTTTTTTATTTGATAAGGGCTTCCTAGCAACTGACATTCTTTTTGTTGAAAAGCAATCCTATTCATATTGAATGATGTTACAATTTTTCTTAATGAAATGCACAGTCACATCGTCAAGATATTAATGTCAGTTCTACACATACATTCTATTATGCATGATAATTAGCATCACTATTGAAAAAACCCTCATTGTATCAATAAAGGAGATAAATAGGAAAAAAATTACACATAACACCTCCAGTTGAGCAAAGATAAAGTTAATCCTATATAAAGTAATTAAACTCCCGATTGAAGAATTAACTTATCTTTTGTCAGTTGTTTCCTACTATTACTACTCATCTTCTAATTTCAACAAATAATTCTTAGCATTTGTAAGTGGAAAACTATTGGAGAAATGTGTCAGTTGATGTCTGACAAAAAGTAGGAGTCTTTGCTTGTTTCTTAGATGACTGGAAAAACATTACTACTGAACTATAATTGATTTGTTTTTCTTTCACGCAGTTCAATAGTTTTATGTATTAATTTATCAACATTTTTATGTAATGTAATTTGCAGCATGATAAAACTTAAACAGAACTCTCTGTACTCTACTGATCTTTTTTTTTTCCACTCAGTGTTCTAACCTGAATTCCTTCCAGGGGAAGCAGGGACACTCACAAGTGACAACAGGCCTCTCTAATAATCACTGAAATACATATTAAATACATTTCCATGTATGCATAAATAGTGTTTATTTTCCAGCATGTTAAGTTTACATGCTCGACTGTGGTAAGCCTGCATCCTGGAGTGTTTCCAAAAACCAGCAGCCCATTGGAACTGTTGCACCTGAGCAGCAGAAAAGGCAGTCGGCCTCTTGCTCTCATGCTACCTTGGTCTCACTATGAGTCAGAGCTCTGCTGGCTGAGAGGCAGGGAAACCATCCCAATCTCTTTGGTCTTCAGCTTCCAGGCTTTACATTGGTTTGGAAAACCTTAGCATTAAGGGATATCAGAGAAAAGAATACATGGCTTTTGGGCAGCTTCTATAAGGGCCGTTGATGTGGAACAATAATGGGATGCATGCGATTCGAGTGAGACTGTGTATGTCACCATCTTTAAAGATGGGTAAACATCAATAGATTTCTCAGGCTAGTTTTTTTCCTTTGAATTGTTGAGGACATGACCAGATATGATCAGTGTAGAATTGAGGATGGAGTGACTCAATGATTTTAAATTGTTCAGTGACCCTGATATTAACTAAAAACATCTGGGTCAAACGAAACTGCCTAAAATAGAACAGATTTTGCAGGTTTACTGAAAATAAAGCTTAGAAAAGAGCAGAAAAAGAACACATAGGAAAAGATTTCTGAAAACACTAAAAAACATATCACCTTTTGCCTCATGATGGAGTAAATTGAGCTAGAATACACTGCCCATCTGTTTCTATTTTTGGTTTTCAAATGTTCAGTGTTTCAAGGACCGCTTATTTAGCCACAATACCTGCTACAGGATTCCTAAAGCTCTTAGGATGAGAGGAAATGCCAAAAGAAACTATATAGATTTGATTATGAGTTTCTATGTGACCTACTCTGGGTGGCCCTGCTCTGGCAGAGGTGTTGCACTAGATGATCTTTCAAGGTCCCTTCCAACCCTTAAGATTCTGTGGTTGTCAGAAAGCATATTAAAATGCTTGTAAAAATTATTTCATCTGCTGTGTAAGGCCTAAAGATTTATTTATATGCTTGATGGTAGATTTTGACTGTTGACTCATACTGCATCATGATAATGATAAACATGAATAAGAAATAGGCAAAACTTAAAACAAGGGTCATATTCCACATAGAGAATTCACATGGGCTGGGGTGTGAGAAAGCCAGATTAAGAATCTCATGCCTATAATTTAAACAAAAACCCATTCTAAGTGCTAAAATAAAAATCACTTTGGAATCACGTTTCTTCTACCCAATGTTCACCTTACTAACATAGGGATCACCTCCACACTCAGGCACTCGTGCACAGTTTTGAAATCTAATGAATTATCTCTTCTAAAATTTAATAATAGCCAGAATATAATTCCACCACTTATTCAAGAGTAAAAAAAGGACACATGCCTTCTCATCCTAGAACACTGACTTACAAAATTCTTGGGTCCCGGTGACTAATACTAGCAGAAAAATATCTACACAAATAATGAAAATGGTCAGTAACCAACACCTCATAAAAATTGCCTCCTTCTCACCTATAAGTTCCATAACAACTCATCTGATTTATGCTTTGATTAAAAGTTTCTTACTACATAAGATAATACAGGTTTCCTACTGTTCAATATTAAAATTCCATATTTCAGGTTCTGATAAGGACTAGAATTCACTAGTCTGGATGTACTGAGCAAACCTTTTTTCCTAATTTTTGAGGCCTGTCAGCTTAACAGACTTAGACTGCCTTTATCTGTCTCAACTGCCTGATGTTCTTGAAACTCCTCTAAATGATAAAATGAACAAAATACTGGGAGAGAAGGAGATGACAGTGCTACTATCTGTGCATTTGTCAGTAGCACTTTGCTATGGGGTAATTACAGTGATCCTGTGTGTGCTGACTCCCACAAGAGGGCATTTGAGAGCAAGCTTTGATTTAACAGTCTTTTTCTTGTCTTAGGTGCTGCTTCTCTCTATCTGCCACTGTCTTGCTCAGAGTAAAGGAACCTTGATGAAGCAAATTGCAAAGCTGACAGCCTTCAGGTGCTTATCCTTTTAACAATAAAAACTGAACTTAGGAGCAGAAACTGCGAGACTCCCTGCTCATCTCAGAACTGTTTCAGGTGTTTTAGATATTCCCATCCTCCTGGCTTTCCTCAGAGACAGTAAGCAGAAAGACATGCAAACAACTAGGCTTAAAATAATTTTTAGATCTGACCTACTCAGATGTTAAAACTAAAATCTTTTTAGAAATGCATTTTATCGTGCTAGAAAAGCAAAGTGCATTCTGAAAAAAAAACCCTGAAAATTCAAAATCAGCCATGTATATTTACTATCTAACTTGTGCCAATGTGTAGTCAGAGTTAACTGGTGTATGATTTCTGCCCTCAACAGAGGGATGCTCCAGCTATGCACTGTCCCCACAATGCAGCATTGCTGGGCACCACTGGTCTAATCCCTGTGCTGAGGGCAGTGACTGCCATCTCCTCTGCTCCAGATTCAGCTCTAGGAAAGGCCCCACTGGGGAGGGAGTGACACCCTGCTCCCCAGTCCCTGACTGACAAACCATAGCTTTTGTGAGCCTGGGGCTAAGCATGCCAGGGACAACTTCCAGGCTGCAGCTGGCAGTGCAGAAGTATACAGACTGGATGAGAGAAAGTATAAAAATAACAGCAGCTGGACCCCTAACTAAGGAGGAAGAAATTCCCCCAAGGAACATCATCTTACTCTTGGGAAAGGGCTTAAGATGGTAATGATTAAGGGCTGAACTCCCCCACTCCTTCTCGAGAAGAATAAAATTGTCACCAGTTACTCCCCATGGACACTGGAAACTTGAACATAATACCACAGAAAGTTGATAAGTATTAATAACTTTCCCGGTATAACAATTCTGACTGTGCTGTTCATGGCACTTTTCTACATTCATTATTTAATATGTATTTCTAAATTGCTTAAATAGTAACTGGATAAACAGAAAAAAAAAAAAAAACAACCAAAAAACAAAAAACCCTCTATACACACTATGTTTCCGTTTGCCCTTAAAAAGGTTTTGAACATATCATTGTTTGGTGGCTCCTGTAAGAAGGTCCCCCATCCATAGTCAAGGCTGATCTAATCAAGTTACTCTGTGATAACTATTTAAGAAGTGAAAATCTCCAGTGGAAAGGGAAAGTAGTGGAATAAAGTGGTTAAGAAGAGATGAAAGAAGAGGAAGCAGGATGAGAAGGAAACAGCCATGCAAGTGTTAAAGTCATTGAAGAATGAAGAGAGGAGGTGTGCCAGAGCAGAGATCACCCTACATCCTGTGGTGAAACAACTGTCCTCCTATAATCTCTTCTCTTCCCCATTCCACCTCTCAGGTAGAAGAATGAGTTACCAACTGTGAACAACAGGTCCAGCAAGGCATCTTCCCTACTTCACTCCCTCATCAGCTGTGTCAGGAATTTATATTCTACACACTCCAAGAACCTCCTAAGCTGTTCTTTCTCTGCTGTGTATTTGCAGTAGACATTTGGTAAGTTGAAGTCCCTCATGAGAACAAGGGTTAGAGATTGTGAGACTTCACCCAGTTGCTTATAGAATATTTTGTCTGACTCTTCATCCCATTTGGGTAGTCTGTAATGGACTTCTACCAAGATATCTGCAACAGATTTCTACCATGATACCTGCTTTCTTGGCTTTCCCCTTGACTTTTAAATTGGGTCCTAGAATTCAAAAAGACATGAAATTCTTTTACCACTGCTTGCTTTTCTTAGAAAGTAGAAGCTCACTTCACTGTTTTGCATCACAGACTGTCTAGGGAGGCTGAAACAGCTGTTAATAGGCCTGAAGAGAGCAGACCTAATGACATCCACAATGTCTAACTGCATTTATTACACAAATAGAATGAGCACCGATGAAAATATTCAGTGTAATCAGAAATATCTTTATCTTGACTTCCAGTTCCAGTCTGTAGGCTGGCTGATTTGTTTTCTTTTGGGAGCTGTCCTGTCTCACAAAAACAAGCCAGTATGAAATGAGATCAATTGTACATTCATGACAAAAAACCTCTCACACAGGAAATGAAGGAGAAACTAAAGCCTTTTCATAAAGGTCTGTTACGCAGTCATGTGAACTTCTGTGACTTCAACATAGGTCTTGAGGTACTTGTTAAAATCTGCCCATAACTCACTGGTAACTGTTTTACTTTTCACAGATATTGAATCCTTTTCATTTTGGAATGAACAGACACGTTACTGGCAAACTGTTTGCCTCGGTATGAATCTAGGACAATAGATTCCTTCCAAGAAGAACATATTCTGTTCAGGGCTGCCTTGGCAACACCCACATATTAGTCTATAGTTCTGGTTCTGTAATGTGGATTGTATCATATCCCAAAGCCATGTAGGTGTATTTTCAAAGGAATGGCTTTTCCTGCATCACGTAGTTCAAACTGACTGCAACCTAGTACAGAAAGATTAAACTTTTTAAAGCTCATTCTTTTAAAATTATTGCATTAAATTGCTTCTATTTGTATGAACAAATGCTTTCTAAGCACCTACATTATTTTCATGATTGACACGAAACAAGCTTATGGTATGCAAACTCATGACAGCAAAGCCAATTATCAAAGAAATAATATTTGTGATCTTATAGGAAATACAGCACATTTCTGTTTACAATGCCAAATAGTATTAGAATATGCCAGCTTGAATCATGCAAAATCACAGACGTCTGTGGGATCTTCAACTATTATAATTTTCATTGACCCTAAATCCCTATGTATCATCTTACTTTTCTTACATTCCTTCTGCCTATTTTTAACCATTGACAAAAATATATACAAAATGCTTCTAAACTAGATGTCACTGATGTCACTATTAACCTGAAATGCTCCTTATGCTTCTAACTTAATTTTGCTTCCTCACCCTTCCCTACTGTATTTGCTTCTTTAACCTTTTATTTCTCCATAAAATGTTTCTTTCCTTTTTTTTTCTTCTTCATTGACTACCACAGATTTTGAGCTTTCTGTACATATGTTTATCTTTTTGCTACAACACTGTGTATGATACCTGACACTGTCACTGCTTATCTTTCTGTTACCTCTTATGACTAATGCTGCTCCATTTGCTTCTCTGAAATCAACAGCTGAAAGTCAGTGTGTTCCAATCCCTGACATCACAGCATATTAGTTGTTAACATGACATATTTTAAGACAGTTTTATTGATTTCCCAATGAACTTGTTAGCTGCTTCTGGCAGACAGTAAGGACATGAAGACTAGTCTTGATGCAGGAGCTATTTTATTAAATCTGGTAAGAAAAGTTTGTGCAATTTACAAGCTATATATCATAAGGATATGATGACATCTGTCTTGAAGAAAATAAAATATTTTCTTTTAAAAATTTTATTTTCATTTCTATCTCAATCAAATATGGGTGTGATATGATCTTCTGAAGACAAGCAACACCAGCTATAGCTATCACTATTCATCTGTTTTCATATACTGGGTGGGTTTTTTTCTAGGAAAAATACCATTCCGTTTTCAATCAATTAATAAAATAGCATATACATTGGTTTCAATTTTTATCATATTAGTGGAGATATTAAAGCAGATTACCAGTAGCACAGAACATAGTTGAATTTAGTTTTATTAATGTTAAAACAATGATCAAAATGCAATTAGAAAGTGGTGGGTTTTTTTTTAATTTTCAAGAAAATAAACCTATTTATTGTCTTTTCCAGAGTTTAAATAGATCTTACCAGTGAATCCTGGAGGACAAACACAGCTGTAGTCTGCAACCAGGTCTAAACAAGTTGAATTGCTTTTACAAAAGCCGTACATGCACTCATCAAAGTTGATTTCACAGTTCAGACCTTCAAATCCTTGGTTGGAAAGAAACAAATATCTATGTATTATTCAGTGTCATCCATTATTTTTTTTTCTAAAGCATGTCTTTGAGTCTATGTCTTCTCAAAAAAATAGATGATTTTTGATGTACTCTTGTAATATTTTTTTTTCTTAAAGTCTTATTGAAAGAACTCTCTAAAAGATTTTCTGCTGTCATTAACAGGAAAATAGATTTGATCATCAAATATACTATAAAAGGAGCTAGTAATTGAAAAACAAGTTTAGAATGTAGTTTAATTTAGCTGAGACTCAAAAATTTATGTATCATCTTCTACTTCGAGAACATATCTTCAAGAAGATAAGTGGCTCTTAGATTTGAACATCTGATAATAGTTTTTAAACCAACTCTTAAATAGTTACTTCTCTACTTTTTCTTATTTATTTTTGTCATGGTGACTTTTACCAAACTCAGAAGTCCAACAGTAGTTTTTTTGTACTCGAAATTACTGGAGAATCTCTACTCCAATGTCTGACATTTTACAGTCTTGTAAATGTATTCTAATTCATGGTCATGCTACAAAATGACTATCATTAGTACTGTCACAGGTCATGGCTGCAGGAAGACCATGACTAATGCTATGCTATCAGCACCCTCAGTGCAAGGCATATTCCCATAATTTCTCAAACTGACCATGGAACCAATTTCCACTGATCTTTAAGCCATAAAACCTTAGAATTAGCCTTAGTTCATTCATAATGTATACAAGTAACAGTCCTCATTTGCATCTAGAGTTTAATCAGACCCATGCCTCATGGGTAACGAGTAAGCCACAAAATTATCAATTTATATTCTAAGATTTATTTTTCTATAAGCTGGCTAGGCAGACAAAACAGCAGAATGATCTTTTCCAACCTTAATTTTTAACCACCTTCCAATATCTATTTTGGCTTCTGTTTTCATCTATTTAATGACTGAGGCTATACTTATGATAATTATTTGCAGCAATGTCATTTTTCTGAACTTATCATTACCATTGTAATGCTATATTAATAAACAAACAACTGAAACTCTGTGAAATTAATTCATCATCAGTCCCTACTTACAAAATAGTACTATTTGAAGTTGAAAATCAAACAAGTACAAGAAATTTTAAAATGCAGCAAAAAAAGTACCAGGTTATAAATCATAACCTTGACTTTATTTTAATTTTTTTTTTTAGAAATCCAATTTTTACAAACATATGAATATTCAGAAGAAAGCCAGTTCTGAAAATATTTCACACACTGTAATTCCATATGTTTTAAAGCATTTTAGTTTTCCCTTGAACTACTTTTATTCTTGAAACCACTCATTAGTTCCTACATTTCTAATATCACTGAGCAACATGCATTTTTAAAGAGACAGATTGTAAGTGCTGAACATCACATTGGTTTCATTTCTGAAAATTTTAATAGATTTTTGTACTGAAGATATATTACAGTCATTATTATGGCCATTGTAATTTGTTTGCTGTGCTCAGTCATAAAGTTGCAAGTTAGTACATGAGGATAAACTATTTTCTCTGTAAGTTAATTGATTACATTTTCTGTGGATTTCACATACTGTTCATTTGTGTTTATCCACTCCTTCAGAAAATCAAAAGGTTCAGCCTGAAAAAAGTAGCACTTGCAAATATATTTGTCTCTATTCTTAATAATCATGTTTGTTTTATTGGGTGCTTTGGTGGAAAAAAATGTAAATGAGACTTCAGAAAAGAATGAATGACTTTCCTATAAAGAGAATGTTAACAATGGTTGTGAAGACTGTCAAGAAGATATTTTTGCAGAGTGCAAGCAATTTTGAAAATTGTCAAAGATAATAAAAATAAATTATTTTGAAAAACATACCTTCAGGGCAAAAACAATCATAGCTGTTGACATCATTCTGACAGACAGCACCATTCAAGCAGGGCGCAGAATCACACTCATTCATTTCTATTTCACAGTACTGGCCAGAAAAACCTGCAAAGGAAGCAAGACAAGCTTTGATTTTCTTCATCTTTATGTGTGCCATTAATATGAATTTTTTATTCCAAATGTTGTTCTGTAGTTAAAACCAAAAGGTATTGCAATTCATATTCTTCTGAAAAAGGAAGTTGGAAGTCAGAACTTCTGTATTTAATTTAAAAGCAGTTAAATGTCATTTATTATTCAATATTACAAATACGTGCCTTTGTAGCTTGAATAAAGCAATAAATGAAATAGAAAGTACTTCCAGAAAATAGGAAGACATGCATCGAATTATACAAACAATATACAGATTTTCAAGTTTGCTTGTATTAGAGTCCTCTATCCTTATATTAGGCTAGAGGAGTAGGGATTGAAGGAGTGAGGTCGATCCTAGGGAAAAAATGGTAATGGGAAATGTGTTTAAACTTGTCTTTGTTTCTCACTGTTCAAACCTACATTAATTGGTAATAAATTAAACACATTTTGCCCAATTTGAGTCCTTTTTATCCATGACAATAGCTGATAAGTGATCTTCCTGTATTTATCTCGTTTTTATTTATTTTATCTCGTATTATTTTATCATGCTGATGAGAAGGCAGAGTGAGAGAATGGCTGGGTGGGGGGTCTGACAGCCAGCCAAGGTCAACCCACCACACATCTGTAGCTTTGTTTTATGCTAATTCCAAATATCACCACTAACCTATGCACAACGATTATCACATTCAGTTTGATTATCTTCATTCACAAAAATTCATACATAAAATGAGTTTTCCTGTTGAATGTTTTCTTCTGTTCAGCTTATATCCACATACTTTGTGTAATTATTAAAATGGAAAAAGCATTCTTATTTATATTAGATTCCCAGGACACAAACTGCAAAAGATATGTAGTAAAAGCATGTAACGTTATCAAACTGCTGTTTATTATTTAAAAAAAAATACCATTTTTAAAATTATCTTTCAAAATATTTTAAAAGCTATGAAATAAAAATTAATCAATAAGTTAAAACAATTTTATAAGTTAGGAAAGGGACGTGTGAGTCCTTTTCTCAATCTTCTTGCAGAATTTTTTTGTGAATTCAAACATATAGTTGATTTCTCACATCAGATACAGAGCACAAACTACACAGAATACAGGGGAAGTCAGATATCCTTTCAAGTAATCTCTTATTAGTCTTATTAGTCTTATCTCAGACTAATTTTTTTTCTGAATGCACCTCACAATCATCCTTATTTGGATTATTCTTGATTATTTTGTATCACATTTTCCCCATGATTCTGCGTAACTATCAAAGAATATGTAGGTAATCCATAGTAGTTAATATATTGATGGTAAAGGGTACAAATGATGCAGATTAATATGAGGTAAACTGTGATTCCTGAGTTCAATTCACCAATGTTATACTTTATCAACATTTGTAGCCTTGCTGTTACAATTGGAAACACAATTAGTTCCTACTTTTTGAGAGGATAGTTTACTAAATATTAATAATAAAAATATAATTCTGGTGTTGACAGATCTGCAATCACGAAAACACCTTATCTACATAGGAATGCAGATAAGCAGGCATTTATTTATAATACAGTGCTGAGAAACATGGGGGCTCCTCCAAGACGTTCTTCCTTGTTAGTTACCATTTTCAGGGTTTTTATACACCTCAAACAAAAGAACTACATTTGCCAACAACAGCATGCATGAAATGTCAATCACTTAATTTTGCCCTTCGCCTTGATTGGTTCCTAAAATTTCCAAAATCATAGTGATTGGTTAAGAAAATATATCATTCCCTTTGTTTTAGTAACAGCTAATGCAACAGCTAAGGTAACCTAACAAAGACATATACCAGGGTCTTGTAGCTAAGGCAACAGGTCCTTATCAGGTTTAGTATGTAACTCTTGCAGTTTGATCCTTATGTGATTCAAATGAATACTTACTTAATCAATAGGTGAGTTATTTGCAAGTGCTTAGCTAATTGAATTATTACTAGGTGATTAACAAGTGCTCAACAAGTGCTTAAATAGTTATTGTGATGATAAGTTGTTAGCTAAAATAATTGTGTATCTGTAACACTGGAACTAGATTTTTAGTTAAGAACACATTATTTTTCCCAAAGACTGTCTTCCTGAAGTGAAACATCGTTCTGACCTCCAAACATAAAACAAGAAAAGCAAACAGCGCTGTTTATGTTGAAATATTGTTAAGGCCAACCAGGGAACTCCAAACGGTTCCTTTTGGGTTAGTTTTCTGTTTCTCTGTGTCATTGTGGAACTGGCCTCAAGAGCCGAGGATCTTCCCACTTGTCCTAACTTCCAATGAGCTTCATTTTCCCACCACTTGGATATACAAAAACAGACTTCATTTTCCAAAAATCAAAGTATTGTAAAATTATTATATAGTAATCAAGTCCTACTTTATATATCAAATTAAATTATTATATAACACTTGGTGCTTTATTTTTCACTGTTAATCAAGTTTCCTCAGTAACTTGCACATATCTTTACTGTTTATTCTATTTTATGTGATATATTTAATGTAGCCTTTAGTTTGCATTCAAGATCAAAAGTAAACTAAGATCTGAAATATTTAGATGCAACTGTGATCCCAGGAATAATTCAACATGGAGGAAGGCTAAATGTTGCACTAACCCCTCATAAAGGATCAAATACACATCTGTGTCCCGTTTATTTCAGTTGAGAATAGATGAGCTTTCTCACACCAAGATCACCCTACGTGCATTATTTCAATAGTTAAATCTCTATGAGTTTTTTTTTTCTTGAGTTAAAGATGGACTTTATGACAAGGTCAACACACAGGGACCACACACATTCTTATTTCCAGGTGAGAAATGAAAGAGAAAGGTAGAAGCATCATGTTATGTTCGTTCCTGGTTCTGTTGGAGGTGTCACATACAAGGTTTTGTCTCCATGACCACAGGATGCTGTTTGAGGAATAAGATTGAGAAGAGACAGATTTATCTGAAAGAGTGGTTCAAGGACATCTTTGCTAATCAGCATGTTTGTGAGGAGGGCACTAAAAAGATGACTGGTACTTTTCATGCTGGAACCTTGAGTATTTTGTAGTCCAAACATTCATGCTAAAAGTATCTACACTGGTAGTTCTGCAGTCTGGAAGTCTGTATTTCACAATACCTTGCTATAGGTATTTCATCTTCAAGAATCATAACCATTTGTCGTCACAAGTTATTTCCCATTTATTTATATTACAATGTTACTGTTAGAAAGTATGTGTGTCCAAATGCCTTTTAGTAATGATCACTATCTGGAAATAAGCACAAGAGTCATCAGTTGAACAATGTGGCCATTTTCCCCAAAAATGAAGATTCCTTAAAAAAATTTCTCAGATTATTTAGGATTACAGGTCATGAATGGGTCATTACATGAACAGCAAAAACCCTGAAATTGTATTTTCTTCCCTGAAGATCATGTTTGTTGTGTTTTGTTTTGTTTTTTTTTCTCTTTTAAAGTAAGCTACTTGCTTATTCTGATTCATGTCTGCTGATAAACTCAGGTTGTAAGAAAGTGGATAGTAATAAAAGAAAAATTAGATTAATTGCTGTTGAAAATACATTTTGAGACTTACAAATTGATAAGTTTAACAGCAATGACCTTTAATATAACTGTTTCACAGCATGTCCTAATGCAGAACTGCCTATTTGTTTATTCCTTATAATTTTATCATCAGAAAAGTACTTTGAGACCAGGTCTATTGTGAGAACTNGTCATCAGTTGAACAATGTGGCCATTTTCCCCAAAAATGAAGATTCCTTAAAAAAATTTCTCAGATTATTTAGGATTACAGGTCATGAATGGGTCATTACATGAACAGCAAAAACCCTGAAATTGTATTTTCTTCCCTGAAGATCATGTTTGTTGTGTTTTGTTTTGTTTTTTTTCTCTTTTAAAGTAAGCTACTTGCTTATTCTGATTCATGTCTGCTGATAAACTCAGGTTGTAAGAAAGTGGATAGTAATAAAAGAAAAATTAGATTAATTGCTGTTGAAAATACATTTTGAGACTTACAAATTGATAAGTTTAACAGCAATGACCTTTAATATAACTGTTTCACAGCATGTCCTAATGCAGAACTGCCTATTTGTTTATTCCTTATAATTTTATCATCAGAAAAGTACTTTGAGACCAGGTCTATTGTGAGAACTATAAAACTGTCTATGAAGTATAAACTGTCTATAAAACTCCTTATAATGTAAAGTGGTAGATGATAGCAATTTTATCTGTGCAATGGTGGGAACATACACATTTTCTATGAAGTTCTGTATAGGAAGAATTTTGCAAGAAAAATAAACATTTTTAAAAAGCATTGTCAAATTAAAATTTATTCACTAACTACTAGATAGGTGCTATGATTCCAGACTTTTGTTGAAAAATGTAACAAAATTAATTAGGTTTAAAATCTATTTTATATGACCTATCTAAATTCCTAATGATTGAAAACATGTAAAAAGATTCTTCATATTTTAAACACAATCATTTATCAATATATTATGAGTTTAAACATCATTAAAATGAAATTCTGAGGCAAAATTTACTAGCATAAATATTACAAATTCCAGCACACAAAACCCATGACTTATGGCAAGTTTAGTTTTTCTTTAATTAATAGAGGATTATCTTCTTGAATCATAGAGTGAATGAATTTAATTGAATGAATTGTAAAACAAAAGCTTATTCCCAAACAAGCTATTAGTTGTTTCACAGAACTTACCAAAGTTCCTAAAGTCTAAACCAGACACATATAGTGTTGTTACATGCAAAAATTTAATGTTAAAAGTTTTGCTATAATATCAAAATGGCACTACAGAAACGGCAAAACTCTGATACCAGAGACTTTGTCAAAGTAATAACAAGAAATCTGCTCTTTTCTCAAGGAGCTGATATACAACTTCAAGGTTTTGTTATTTGTTTCTGATTACTCTGCAGATTCACATTCATACATTCAGGAGGAGATCTAACATTGTAACCCCTGCCAGCTTCAGATGATGGAATAAATATTCAAGAAGATAGATTGTTAAAGACAAATGAGAACCTTTATCTAGTCCTTTTATAGATATACAGCTTTCTAAGGAGACAATTCAAAAATATTTTCTCAGGGGAGTGGTATAGAACAGATATCCAATATGTGATTTCTCAGGTATTTCTTGTTTTGTCATATTCATGTATAGGTAGGATAAAACATTATTTCTTTAGCAAGTTTATGTTTAGTGTATTCAGCATTTCTTTCTGTATTTTCTATGAAGTTTGGCCTAAAACTTAGTGATATTTCGTACAGTAAACTTGAAATGATGAGAAATGAAACTTTTTTTTTAGTTATTGTCTTTAAGTTGAATATTGGAAGTTATTAACTAACAATTTTTATGATCACAGCTTCTTGCTACTTCTCTTTCCCTGTAGGAGGATGGTAAGAATTCCCAAAGTCATAGAGCAAAAGAGGATGGACTCAAAACAAAGCTGTAATGAAAAGATATATTCCTTTCTGTTGCCGTTGCAGGCAACACTACGTGGTGGTTCAGGCTGATCTCCCAGCTCTCCGACAGTCGAGGGAAAGGATCACTGCACACACGGTGTGGATGGTGCTCTGTCTCCGTCTCTGTCCATCTCCGTCTCTCTCCGTCTCTGTCTCTGTCTCTCATTGTTCATGTTATGCTCTTATATCTGCTGGCATAAGCACCTCCTCTATCTCTGCCCCGTGCCAGACCTCTCACCTCCTCTTCACCCCTCGCGTTACAATCCGAGATCTTCCGGACGCCTACTACACCTTTCAAATGGTAAACATTCTTCAGTATGTTAGCTACTGTTGCTACCAAAATGTCATGTCAGTTTTATTTCTTAAAACAAAGAACTTTCATGATTTATCTTCTTTGAAAAATTTTATATGAAAAAGATAAGAGAATATGACTTTTCTGACAATTTCTCATCCTTCACAGTAGCAGTAGCCATCTTTTGTCCCATGTCCAAATGAGGGAGGGTCACAATCAAGGGGTGGGGAGGAGGTGTGTGTCACAAAACTAAAAAGGAACAGATTTATCAATGTATTTGAAGTCCTCAATAAGGGAAGAAAGAAGGAAAAGTATTGAAGATCTTACAACATTTTTATACAATGTGTCATTACATCTCAGGAAAACAAAACAAAATAGAACAAAAAGATAGATTTTTTCAGACTAACAAGAGATCCACACAAATCACATGGGGAAAATTGTCACAATTTCTAAGAAGCCTTTGTGGGAGAACAAGACTAATGAGGAGTGGCTGACGGAACTGGGAGTGTTTAGCCTGGACAAGAGGGGACTGAGAGTATACACAACCATGCTCTGAAAGGAGGCTGTCATGAGGTGGGGATTGGTCTTTTCTTCCATGTGAGGAGTGATAGGACAGATGGAAATGACCTCAAGTTGTGCCAGGTAAGGTTTGGAGATTAGGAAGGACTTTTTTACTGCAAGGGTTGCTAGGCACTGGCACAGACTGCCCAGGNCTTCCATATAGATCAGAAGATACAGAGCTCATTTTACCTCCGATGATTAGGCACCTGAGATATCTTGTTAGATTTCTTTAAATAAAGACTTCCAAAACTGGAAGTTGGAAAATGCCAAAGATGAAGAAGGAATTCCAATCAGAATAACTGAAGTTATTCTTTAAATAATAATAATGATGATAATAATAATAATGATGATAATAATAATAATGATGCAGTTTGATGATTGTCAACTCTGGAATATCGTCCCAGTATAAACAGACAATGCTGGATAGGTATTGGCAAAATTTATGGCAAGATAAGTTGTTATGTATTTTTATTTTCAGAGTGGTAGCAATTTCCTAAGAACTCAGAGAAGTACAGAAAAGTGAAGTTGAATTACAGGACACAGTTAAAAGAATTCTGTAAAGGAAGGTAAAGACTGTTCCTATCTTATATTTACATTGCTTGAAGTTATGGCCAGGTTGACCTTATTCTAATCATAATATTAGCTATACTTAAGGAGTAATAATACCACCAAAATGGGAATCTGTGGTTAGGAGTAAAATAGAAAATATATTCAGATTTTTATTGAAAGGGANCTCCTGTATATGTTTAAAAGCCATGTAGCTGAGGTACTGAGGGATACAGTTTAGTGGTGGGCTTGGCCATGTGAGGTGAATGATTTGATCTTAAAGGTCTTTTCCAACCAAAACAATACTATGATTCTAGTGTGCAAAGCAATCCTATCAAACAGACTGACAATTTTCTTCTCTATAAAGGTATTTATATATCACTTATATATAAATATANCAGTTTGATGATTGTCAACTCTGGAATATCGTCCCAGTATAAACAGACAATGCTGGATAGGTATTGGCAAAATTTATGGCAAGATAAGTTGTTATGTATTTTTATTTTCAGAGTGGTAGCAATTTCCTAAGAACTCAGAGAAGTACAGAAAAGTGAAGTTGAATTACAGGACACAGTTAAAAGAATTCTGTAAAGGAAGGTAAAGACTGTTCCTATCTTATATTTACATTGCTTGAAGTTATGGCCAGGTTGACCTTATTCTAATCATAATATTAGCTATACTTAAGGAGTAATAATACCACCAAAATGGGAATCTGTGGTTAGGAGTAAAATAGAAAATATATTCAGATTTTTATTGAAAGGGAGGAAAATACAGGAAAAGAAGGGAGAAGAGTTTGAAAATTTCTTTAATTTGGAGGTCATGAAGTGGAAATCCCATGCTTTTATAAAAGGTCCCTATATGCTTGGATTAGACAAGCATTAAAAAAGGAAAAAAATAGAAGAATTCTACATTGCCAAAGAAGTCAATTGAATAAATTAGGAGACCTAGTTGTCATGATTTAACCCCAGCTGGCAACTAATCCCTGCACGTACACTCAGTTACTCCTCCCTGACAACATGGAGGAGTCATGAAAACTTGTGAGTTGAGATAAAGATAGTTTAATACGGAAAGTAAAAGCTGTGCATGCAAAGAAAGCAAATCAATGGATTCATTCACTACTTCCCATCATCAGGCAGGTATGGATTTCTCAATGGAATATTGTGAGAAAAAGAAGAAAAGAGGTGGATCTTAGTAACTGTAATCTCCACAAAGAACAGTTGGCTGCAGCACATGCTCCTGTACACTCCTAGATGACCCATTTGGTGAAACTTTCCTTTATTTGAGTTAAGCTTTGTCTTATTGAACTCTTAAAGTAAACAAAAATATATAATACATGGTAATATCTTAAGAATTCACTATCTTATGGATATAATGGGATTCAATAGGTTTATTGTGTTTAGATCATGGTATTTTGATGATATATAGATGATGTAAATCTATGTGTGCATGTACTTACATGTGTATGTATATAGATAACTTTAATCCCAGCTGGCCAGAGAAGTGAATACGGTGAAGCTGTTGGTGCTGTTTGTGTTCATGATACTGCTGTAATTTCCTGTCTGTGTTGGTCTGTTGAATGTATTAAAAAAACTACAGGAAAAATTTATTTTGCTTATGCTTTTTAGCATTTTGACTTTTAGGGAAACAAAAGTATTTGGGCATAATTACTGACCTAGACCTAACCTGAGGGAGTTGTTACAGCCCAATTTGTAAAGTTTTAACTAGTCAGATTATTTTTCTCCTAACAGTTCTATCCTATAGAAAATGTTAGTTTCTAACACTGAGAATTAGCTAACTTGGTGGTATCTGATTCAGATTGAAAATCCAGTTGTTTGTAATCTACCCCAAACAACTTTTCTTTTTTTTTTCCCTAAAAAGACAGAAAATCAACAAGCAGAGAGAGGACTTCATTCTTAATAATGGAGATAAATTGCTTCCAATGCTATTCTCGTCTTTCATAGCATTTTCTTTTTCAGAAGTTATGTGCTGAAAACAGCACTTTGTAGCAAGGTTGACATTCTTACAGTTTTTTGCTCAGAACATGAAAACGTTTTAAGAACTACTACTGCCCTTTCAGAATCAGAAAAAACTCCCACATTTGGATCCTACTGTAGACAACAGTCCTACTATTGGAGGTAGCCTAAAATCTGAGAAAGAAAAAAGGGCTCCCAGCCCTCAACATGTCTGTTTGGGACGTTGCAACAACACTCTGTGACAATTCATGGTGAGGATATCCTTCCTCAGGAGGGTTGTAAAAGTCTAGTGTCTGTTCCTGACATGCTGAGGATATTTTTTACAGGAGCACTAGTAGGCAAGGGGAAATAGCATAGAGGCAAAGGCAGACCTGCAGATAACAGACACTATTAAAAGTTTTCACTATTTAGTTCATTTGACGCAGTTACAACTATTCAAAGCTGTCTTTGGTATATTATGAACTTCAAGACAGTGAGGGAAGAAATTAAAGGTCTAAGTTGAATCTTTCTTTAATAGAATTGTTTTGTGTACATAATGTGAATTATCAACTCTGAAACATTTGAATCCGTCACATTGATAGATTTTTATTTCTTTGTCTCTTCCTTGTCACATTTTAAAAATAATTTGTCCTGCAGAGAGAAAGCAATTTGAATGTAATTTGCACTTATCTTAATTTGTTTCCACTGAAGTAGATTATTCATTTTCAATATAACATAATATACTTTGATTATGTTTATTTCTTGCTGATCAGAATGTCGACAAATTATATTTCTTTTACAAACATCAATTAAGTATTTTAGTGTTCTGGAAGAACATAAGGAAGAGTAAGCTTCATTTGCATTATTTTAAAATAAACAACAAGCAATGAGAGGTGTTTTCAGCCACATTATAATCCGTGTGCTCATTCTTAATTACCTACTTTTTATATAATAGATTAAAGTTAGACAAGAAAATAGAAGAAATAAGTCAACTACAATATAAATATATCTGCATGCTTGAAATAATACCAGCTTGATACGATTTTAGCTTCAGATTTTATCAGTTCCATGCACATGAAAATATGAGAAGAAATTGACACTAATGTTAACATAGAACATAAAATTATTGCTTGCAAGATAGTACATGAAACACTGTGTTAGGGGAAATAGTATATTTTTATTTCATTAGTTTCCAATAACAAATCTGTGAAACTAGATATCTAGTTAAAGGAGACTTCATTTATGATCATGCATGTAAAGTATTCCTATTCTACATTTTATGAACATTGCCAAATATATTTTGAAACTTAGAGTAGCTTGATGATGGACATAAGAATACTAAAAGAAGAAATATGGAAAGAGAAATTTACTCGGTGGAAAACTCGAAGAATATCAAGAATCAAATTCGAGACCAATGAGATCAACTTTCTTTTCTTCCCTCTTGTTAAGGCCACAAGAATGAAGCATACAGCTTTGTGATACGAATGAATTCATATCAGTGCATTGCTCTGCAACTGTCAGGAAGGTCTTTTATGAGTACATTGAGCCTATGATTTCACACATAAAAGAACCTCTGGAAGTCATCTGGTCCAAACTCTCTCCTCAAGCAGCCATATAGATACAGTTGCCCAGGATCATGTCTAAAATCTCCAAGGATGGAGACTTCACAGCCTCCTTGGGCACCTTGTGCCAATGCTCAGTCACTTCCACAGCAAAAAAAGCGTTTCCTGACGTTCAGAGGGAACCTTCTATGTTTCAGTTTGTAGTTGTAAGTTTAGTGCTGTATTTTAAAGGAGGCTTTATAATGTTATCAAACATCAATAATACAGTAGCAATGACCATATTGTATAACTGTCTTAATAAAACACTCAGCTAATAGAAAGATAAAATAAAGAATAAATAGTCAAGAAAAGGCTTAGGATTTACTGAGCAGTGATTTTGTGAGAGCAACATTGTTTTCAAGAGTCTTTTACATCTATGACAATGCATAAAAGTTACTTTTATAGAATTGTAGATCATATATGAATATATAAAGGCAGTTAAATGCATTATAATCATGTTTAATGTTAGAATCTTAATATTATTTTGTTTTTCATGGACTAATGTTAAGGAATAAATCATAAAAAGGAAAAATATTTTTCAGTATGTCATCAATAATCACAGAGAGTGTGGGTCAAATCTGAAAAATTGAAACTGTTTCAATAGGAAATACAGAATTAAAATCTATAATATTTTATACTTGAGGGTTACGTTTCCACCTAAAAAGGAGGTCTAAATATCTCCTTCTCATTCTAAGTAAAAAAGCCATAATCCCAGAAAAAGTAACCTGTATTGCAAGTATATGAGATAAATGAGCGACACTTTATTAGACATTAGTAAGAATTCTGCTTAAAATGAATCTCTGGATGCTTAGAACACACGCTTACTCACCAAAGGCAAGAAATCTTTGCTATTAAGTTTTAGTTTTATTAATGCAGATATTTATAAAAAGGAAACAGTATATCCCTATCTACTGTATTACACAATTATCTTTTACAAAATTACACTAATACAAATGTGGACTAGGATCAACTTCATGGACATTCGAGTTCAGATATTATTACTTTACATCAAAGTAATAATTTTATAACTAAACATTTTCCAAGGAGGAAAGCATAAAATTGAAAAATATTTTGTTGTAGTCTTAACTCTTGAAATGCAAAGCTAAGCCAGACACTAAAGTAGGTTATATGTGAATGTCTTTGCACTCGTTAAGTACTGAAACACAAGGTGCATTTGGAAACCAAAGTGTCTACACCTCCAGCAAAGATGTGTGACCTTTCCTTGCTGGGATCACATTTTTAGTTCCAAAGAAACATGTAAAGAATGACCAGGGAAGCATAGAGCCTGTCACACAACAGAGGACTCAGAAAGTGAAATGAAATTATGCAGCTTCAGATTATAATGGATTTGCACAGAGAGGAAGAGCAAGGGAACAGTAAATCACACTGGCAACATTAATTCTGGCATTTCCAGATTTTGAAACCTTAAGAATTGTTTTAAAGCAATATGTGGATATACATAATGGAGGCATGCAAGTCTTAACAATGAAAGAATAAACTCCCCAGTTGTGCAAAGAATATGATACCCACTGACCTTCATGGAATGAATTATTCCAGTTGAGAATGTCCACAACAAACATACTTAACTTACAGATTACAGTACAAATATAAAATGAATGGAATACTGGAGATTAATCTAGAAGCAGTAAAGTACAAAATCCCATCTCCCATATGTTTCAGTTTTATAAATCTGCATACCAATGATTTATTTTACATCTGTCTGTGTTCAGGGTTAAGCCATTACTAACTCCATGGGGTTAGGAGGGAAAGGGGGGTATCCATAACTTAGCTATCTTGTCTTCTGCAAACTACCCTACATTCCTATAGGATTTTATGTCATTTTTAGTTTTTAAGGTCTCAGTACTCTGAGCCTAGGATACCAAAGTATTAGGAAACTTAAGAACAAGTAGAGAACAGGCACATTAGAATTTTCTAGTACAAGGGTTAGAATTGTTTGTACAGAAGATAAAGCTTTCTTGACAGCCAATTCAAGACTGCTGAACAAATTTCAGTAGGAATTAAGAACAAACATATAGTAGACAGCACATGTATTCAATTATTTAAAAAAAATCCCTGTATGATTTGACCTTGCAGAGAAAAATAAAGACAGACTTGTATGTGGGAGATGCTAGTCACACAAACGGTAATGTGGGCCTGAATAGAAAACCATGCCCCCTGACAGGATGATTGTATAAAAACTGTGCAAGCTGAGGCTTACTGATTTTACTTGTGGTACAGCAGGAGATATTCTAGTCTTTTCTTTCAACCTATTCTAATTTACAGATGACCCGTGAATTTTTTATCTAAAGATAAAAAGCATCAGAGTGGTTTCTTCCATCTCTTAAGAACAATTTTTTTTTTTTTTAATCATTAGTATCTGTCTTTTTGAGAGGATGTCATTACTGCAGGCAAATTTATAAAGCAACATCAAAACTAAGGACGCATGAACAGCACCTGGATACCTCCTGCTGATAAAAAGCCACAGATGCCCCCACAAATTACTCTGCTCCAAGCGAGAACCTGAACATACCTGTTACCACAGTCAGCACAGGGACAACTATTGTTTCATTTATATCTCTAGACCTGAGAATAACAGGATTTACAGCTCGAATAAAAAGAATAACTAATGCATACAGTTATTAAGAAAATGTAACACACCCACAGGTCCAAAATTTTTCCTGGTATAAATATATTAAAGTCAATACATTCAAAAGAATTTAAAGTATTGCTTTTGCTTGAAATTCTTTTGTTTGGGTTTCCTTTCTTATTGTATCTGTTTTTTGTAGAGATGTTTTACATTTATTTTTCTAACATATTTTAAACTGAATTCAAAATTATTCTTGATTAATTGACTGTAAAAGAAATAGAATATATAAATGGTATGATAAATAATAATGGTACATCTGGACTATACTAACCAGATGGGAACTTTTTTAACCAGGAGCCTAAAATCCTCATGTATTTAACTGTGATACGCTGGTTGCCCCTCAGACGCACAACATGGATGCCATTTTTTCCATGTAAATATCTAAAAAACCATTAAACATTGTTAATTTTTTTAAAATAATTAAATAGAATATTAATAATTCCACAACTCCTTAGATTAGTAAGTCTGTTTAAACTAATTGTCTTTCTAAGTAAATGTCATAATTTAACCCCAGGCAGTAACTATGTACCATGCAGCTGCTTGCTTGCTCCTCCCCTTCCCAGTGGGATGGGAATGAGAATGGAAAAAAAAAAAAAAGGTAAAACTCATGGATTGAGACAAGAACAGTTTAATACCTACAATGAAATAAAATATACTACTACTACCATTACTACTGCAATAATAGTAGCAATGTAAAGGAACTTAACAAAAAGATAAGTAAATCCAAGTGAAAGAATAAAAAAAAACAGCAAAAAAAAAGTGATGCCCAATGCAATTGCTCATCACCTGCTCACCGATGTCTCAGCAGTGATCCACCTCTCTCTGCCAACTCTCCTCAGTTTATATACTGGGCATGATGTCCTACAGTATGGAATAGCCCTTTGGCTACTTTGAGTCAACTGTCCTGGCCATGCTACCTCCCAGACTCTGTGTAACTTCTTACTATGAAACTGAAATGTCCTTCCTTTAAGCACTACTTAGCAACAACCAAAACACCAGTGTGTTATCAACATTATTCTCACACTAAATTGAAACCACAGAACTGTACCAGCTACTAAGAAAAAAATGAAGCATATTCCAGCCAAAACTAGAACAGCAAAGCACAGAAATTTACCCTAGGAAAAATTCAAACATAAGTTTAGAAATAGTCTGGAGGCTTACCTTAAATCTAAATGACAAAGATTTCAGAGTACATATCATATGAACTAGGACTCGAATGTTAATTTTTGCCTCTTACTGGTGAAGACCAAACAAATTCTATCACATAAAGAATTGTGTTGGGTTTGTGTGGAGCTACTTTTTAGTAACTGGGGAGGGGTTGCATTGGCAGCCCCTGCAAGAGGGGACAATCACTATTTAAGAAGGGAAGAAGGTTGAGGGAGAGGTAGAATGATTTGTCAGAGAGAGAACTGATCATGCAGAACCCAAGGTCAGTGAGGGAAGAGAGGAAGAGATGTGCTGGAGCAGACACAGTAGCTGTCCCCCTGCAACCCATGGAGGCAATAGTGGAGTTAAGATCTGCTAGTAGATTGTGGAGGATTCGATGGCAGAGGGAATGGCTGTGCCCAGAGGGGCTGTGACTCTGTGGGGAAGTGGTGTTGGAGCAGAATGTGCCTTTAGTTCTGCTGCTGTGGAGGAGACCTACACTGCTTGTGAGTTTGTGAGGATCTGCAGCCCTTGGGAAGGACTCACACTGGAGAGGTTTCTGAAGGACTGTTTCCCATGAGAAGGACCTCACATTGGAGCAGGTGAAGAATGCAAGGAGACCTTCTCTTCTGAGAAGGAAAAAGTGATAGCATCTGTGAGGAAGGATTGACTGTTATGCCCATTCCCTGTCCCCTGTGCCTCTGAATGGAGAGGAGGTAGACATATTGGGAGCGCAGCAGAGCCCAGAAAGGGGGAAGAGCTGGGAGGAAGGTGACTTTAAAGGACTAATGGGTGAGTGATTCCTCTCTGGCTTTATCTCAACCCATGAGACCCTTTGCTGCCTTTTCCTGATCCCACTGCTTAGGGGGAGGAATCAGTGAGCATCTGTGTGGTACATCATTCCTGTCTGGGCTTAAACCATGATAAGAATTAATGATGGTTTCCTTATTTCTTGCAATTTAGATGCAAAAATGATGAATATGACCAGTGAACTGGTTGGATTGTCATCCTTGATATGTGATAACTATTTGTCCCAAATATAAAGCCATAATGTGATAGTCAGAGGTGAAAAAAAGAAGCATAAATTGAAAATGTTCGCAAATAACATACAATTGTGGATGTGAGTAAACATCTCATGTAGAAGCCTGCATCTTATTAGTTGCAGTCACCATGTGACTGTGCTGTAAATTTTGATAACACCTGGAACAAAGTATAGTTGACTTGTCTTGAGTCTTGCAGTTAATGGAGAGACATGAGAGAGCACCATCCATCTCATCACCTGTTGCCATTTTGCACAAAGACTATTTAAACTGGGAGAACTAGTGAGTTGGGCTTTCAGAGAGGAAAGCTTGTGCTGGAAAATACGAGATTCTGAAAACAAGCAGGAGTGTTGTAAAAAAGGCAGTTGATAAAGAAGGAGGTGGAGACTGTTGCTGGAGGAAAGATCCTGGGAGAATGAGAAGAGCCTATAGATCAGAGAGATGTCTGGAAACATATGCCAGAGGATACACAGGAACTGTAGTCATTAATTCCCAAGTGTGATAACTTCGAGCAGCAGCTCAGTGTGAACTAGGTTACATTCTGCTTAAGCTTCCCACAGAATCAAAACATGGTAAATGTAGTGTGGAAGGAATAAAGTGAATGAATGTGTGGGATAAGATTGTATGATAAGAGCTCTAATCTGAGTTGTTCTTAAATGAACCCCGTGATCCAGATCCACTAGGGGTTGTGACTTACATTATTGCACCTGATAGTGTCTTGATTGGTATGCAATTTTGAAGAGATTCAAAATATGTGACTTCCTTTGGCAGAAAATGTCACTTAAACAAGGAATATACTAGATAACAAATTTCTATCTATAAGCCTGTATTAAGCTGACTAGAGAAGTGTTCTATGCAAGGTTTTGGTGATTGTCACATGAGACGCATTCATTTCCATACTGATAGAACAGACCATCCAGAATACAGTTGCAAATGGATCATAAACTGTCTTCTGGTTTTAACTGTTGTCATTATTAGTCTTGAATCATAGAAAGGTTTAGGTTACAAAATACCTTTAAAGATCATTTAGTCCAATCCCCATGCCATAGGCAGACATCTTTCACTAGATTATATTAATCAAAGTCCCATCCACTCAGACCTTGAATATTTCCAAGGATTGAGCATATACAAATTCTCTGGCTAAACTGTTCTCGTGTCTCACTACCCTCATTATAAAATGTTTCTTCCTTTTGTTCAATCTAAACTTACCCTGTTGCTCCTCCTCTTGTCAATACAGGCCTTGGAAAAAGTCTTTCTCTGTCTTCCTTATAAATCACCTTTAAACATGGAAAAGTGGTGATATGGTCTCTGTTGGGTCTATTTTTCTTATAATCCTCCTGAGAAGGTGACAAGAATAAGTTCTTGAAATTCTGATCTCTCCCTGATCTCAGCATTATCTCAGAATTGATGTAGAGACACATACTCGTTAACGATGATGGACCCACAGAGGCTGACCCTTGTGATAGAATATTGACTGTTACATGCTAAACAAGGTAAGTTCCACTACATTTTGCTGTTATGGCAGCAAGTTCAGTATTTTGTTAAAAAAAATAATAAAATTCCCAAATAAATAATGCAAAAGAGATATAAATGATAGGAATTAAAAAGTAATAATCACAAAAATATTCTTTATATATTTTCAAATGAATCCTTACTAGTTTTACTATGAATAGAATTTTGCTAGCCATAACAATTACAGAAAAGTTTTACAAGTTGGCAAAGACCCACCATTATTTTTATAGCTGTAATACTTCCAGAACAATTAAGGAAGTGGTTGAAGGACATTCTTGATCATTGGTTTTGAAGAGTTAGAAATACATTTATCACAGAGAAATATAGTTTATTCTGTTTCACTTTCTTGTGCTAATTATATACCAATTGATATAGAGTTCTGCAAATATCTGCACTGAATATTTACAAGCCAAATATGCTACCAGCCTTCCAATTATTTTTCTGTGTAAGAGAATGTGATATCAAAAATAAGAGACAGGATAGACTGTAATGGCTCAAAACCAAAAAAGTTAATAAATGTCAAAAAGTACTAATCATTTAGATCATTTAGAAATGTGAATATATTTCAGAAATGCATTTTTCTGTATTTGTGAAATAAAATCATAGTATTGAAATAAAATGGGTAAACTGAATTAACATCTATTTTTAATCTGATTGTCACAGAATCATAAAATCAGGATTTCAGGCAATCACTTGGTCTAACTGCTTGTTCTGATCAATTTCAACTATGAAATCAAATAAGATTGCTCAAGGCTTCATCCAGTCTTTTCTTGAAAACTCCCAAAGGCAGAGAATGCATGACCTCTATGGACAACCTATTCCTCTTCTTGATTGTTCTCATGTTGAAAGGTGTTTCCTTACATACAGTCAGAATCTTAATTTCATCTCTTCCTCATTGAGTTTTGCCCTTTAACTAGCAGTACATCTCCATGGACATCAAACAAGGACAGCAAATAGCATACTCAGAAATTTTTGAAAAATGAGTGTTCTGTCCAGAGATTAGCTTATATTTATGACAAAAAACTTAAAAAAAAAATAAAGAAAAACTGTGTGTTTGGAGTACATTTAAAATAAATTGAAAATCAGCGCAAGCCAATGTGCAGCTACCTAGAAACATAAATATTGCCACAAGATTTACTGCTGGTGTGGTAAAATGCTGGTGTGATCATTTTGAGGCAGTTAAGTAAGCAAAGAAAATGATTAATCTCTGTCATCACTTACTACTGAAAAATATTTTCCCCTTCCATTCATGAATAAGAGAGTAATCTGGTTTAAGAACCACTGAAGATGGACAAGGAAATAGTTCTTTTTTTTTTCATAGTACTCAAGATATACCGTCATCATTTCCTGAAACAGAGTTTTAACAATGATGTGACAGTTTAATGCAAGACCATAGAGACCAACTGCTTTCAATGCTGTTACAAGGTGAGATAACCATGACAAAATGATTTTTGTATGTGTCTATAGGGAGCCCATTATGAGTCTATCATGCTGGCATTACAGTGTGAAATTATGATGGGAAAAAAAATCTTTCAAACTTGTACAGCATGACAATGTTTTTCCATCATGAGTTAATGATATATATCAACTGAAATGCAAGCCTTTTATTTTCTTCTATTCTGAATTGAACTCTGCCTAACCACAAAGTTTTGACACACATATAGTGTAAGAGAACTTTATATAAAGGTAAATTATCAGAATTATCGTCAGTTAATCATGAATTGGTCTGTACTCAATGTCAAAATTCTTCCTTTAGTCTAAATCAAGATGTTGCTTTGCAAATTTACCCTTCACAGGAACTCATCTTGTACAGATATACAAACAAAACCATGTAACTGGAAAACAATTATTCATGCACCCATAATCTAAAGAAACAGTTTAACTGATCCTCACTTACTCAAATTTCCATTTGCCTTCTGTAATCTAATAATTTTGATGTATCTGTGAACTCTGAGTGCTTTTGTTAATGAAATCACTTTGAGATTGTTTTTTCAGGTGTACTAAACTATCTGTTTATGTGTATCTTTCCCAAAATTTCATTATTTTCCCTTAATGATAAGTAATTTTCTTTATGGAAGCAATATATTCGTACTAACCGATCAAAAGCTATTTTCTTTTTTTCTCATAAAAGCTCCACTTACCTGTCAACACTATTGTTATTCAATTTATTAATAGACCTACATTTCCTAGGACTTTCAATGAAAACAAAAAGTTTCATGCTATTTCTAAATTTTAATTTTTCTTGTTTACTCTTCTGTTCTTTTGCATTTTTCTATATATTTTATTAAATTTCACCTTTATATGATCCATACATAGACAAAATTATTTTGCTTTTATTTTTTAGAGAAACACTAGCTTGATCTTCCTTAAGACTGTTCAAGATAAATGTAAACAGCATCTAGTTATTTAGCATTGAGTCATTTCTCTTGTGTGATGTAACAAAACTTTCTGCTGTTTTCTGCAAGGATGATTGTTTCCCCAGTAGGTATGGGAACAAAGAGTGTGTCAAGTGTTGCTGCACGGCACAAAGCACTGAAGTTTCAGAAGTTGAGAATTCTGTATTCTTTTAGCTATGTAGTTAGAAATGTTTCATTTAAGAAGTAAGTATGGTGCTGGTAAAAATATTGAACAAGCATTGTCCTTAAGTAGAAGCACTTAAAACAAATGACATCCCACAGATGTCCTAAACAATGTGACTCATTCAGGTTTTGGAGCAACATCCTTTGAGAGTTAAACTGAAATTCATTTTATGATATCTATTATACTTTATTATTGAAACTACCTAGTGGGAAAGCATGACAGGATAAATTAAGAAGGAATTAAAAAGAAATAGTTCTGTGGTCATTAGAGTATAAGGAAGAAAAAGATCATTTGAATGTTAATATAGTTTTAGGATGTGTCAGATGAAACTGTCCACACACATCCTACAACTAAGTTTCACTTTAGTTTTAGCATTCTAGGTGAATTCTTCATAAAAGCGTATGCTTCGAAGTTTATTAACCTGAGTACACTAATAGTATTCCTAATTTAAAAATAAAATTAAAAAAACCAAACCAAAACAAAAACAGATCAAAAGTGATTACAGATCTTATATAGTCAGTAGCTATTTCTCAAGGGAAATTTTGTGGGAATCGGATTATATTAGAAGCAGCATGTCACAGGAATATATAACTGGCAAGTACTGAAATCATTGAAACAGTCATCTCCTCCCTTCTCACTCCTGAAAGCTGCTGATTATAAGCTGCTTCTGTTAGAAGACTTAACACTTTCTTCACATCTCTCAGAAATCTTTTCAGTACACTGTTATAAACTCAAAACCTGTGGCAACAAAATCAATTATGTCACGAATAGGGAATAGTGGAACTTAAAGACCAAGAAATTGCCTAAAGTTTTAGATACAGGAACAGCAAAGAGTTTGTTAGATTAAACTTCCTTTTTATCCTGGAATCTAAGAATGGCCGCTATTACCTAGAAAGGCTAAAATGACTCAGTATTTATGAAAGAACCAGTCAGGGAAGATATGTTAAGTGTAATTAATACACTAAGCTACTTAGATATGTGTATTGTGATGTTACATTCGGTAAGACTAAATGAAAGATACCTGTGGGAGTTAATCCCTACCTCATTTGTCAGGGGAAGTCAAATGTTTAACTGTAATTAGCAATCAGTGGAAATCAGGCACCTGTGTCCTTCCATTCAGCTTTGGAAAGTCTCTCCTAGAAGACAAGAATATGAAAAAAGAACACTTCTGCACTTTCTCATACCTGAGATTTTATAAAAGCATTTTTGATAACGTAAATTCACATTGTTGATATCAATATTGAGAAACAGCAATGATCTGCTGCCCAGGATGTAGCTAATGTGTATTATCTATCTATTATGTTTTTAAGAGAATGAAATTTATTTTGAGAATGTTCACTATGTTATATTTAAAAAAAAAATGAAACATGAAAAAAATAATATCTGAGGTAATGTCAAGAACTAGAACCCATCCAAACAGAAACACAAGAGATGACCAGGCAGGGAATTTAAATATTGCATCTTTCATATAGGATTTGATTCATATTAAATTTAACTTCCTATCACTATTCTCTCAAAATTCAATGTCAGTCTTATAGGCATAAAAAGTGGAAAAAATAATTTCTAAGATAGCAAGATCTGCAATGGCTCCTTACACTTTAATAGTCTAATGGAATGTAGAAAATCACCTTTGTTACACAAGGACTTAAACCAAATCCCTTATAGGGAGCCGATTTCTGTGTACATTGGTTCAGGCACAAAGATTGTATTCCTGATTGTAAAATTTTTACTCAAAAAATGTGTATTTCAAACTACTTTTTAGCATGTACGTTTCAATCACTTCTTGTGATATCAGTTTTATTATAAAGTCTTTTCATCTTCTGAAACAAAATGTGAGAATCTACCATTTTTAATGAACTTTTCCTTAGAAGCTGTATTTTTTAGTTCAAAGACAAAAATTGCTTCTAGGGAATCAAATTTAAATGGTGGTCTCTGAATATTCCTGTCACAAACTTGAGGATAGTTGTGACTAGAGGATTGCTGTTTTGTTCATCTCAGTAATCCATTCCAGCAACAAGTGCTTAAAAAGGAACTGACCAAAATATAGTATTATCTTGAACTGTTCTTGAATAGGTGTTAGAAATAGTTTTTGAACAGGTGCAACATGTTTACTTAGAAATTAAGAACACAGATGCTCTCACCTACCATGCACATCCTTTCTTTTCAACAATGATTTAATGGTTTCTTGTACACAAGTAGTCCAAGACAATTAAAAAGCTAATAGTCACAGTAGAGGGTAGATTGTCTTTCCTACTTTCAAGAAGTTTGTGTGCAGCTGTAAGATAAGGTGTTATCAATCTGTTAAAATCTCAACATAATCCATCCTCATCAATTTATATGATAGTCTATCTCAGCATTTTACTGAAAGTACTGAAGGTCATTCTTCCATATAGGTGGCACTTTGAGAGCATGACGAGACAGCGTTATGGTACTGCAAATATAAGGAAACCATGTTAAAATTAATTTACTTTAGAATTTACAGATATATAAATTTCATGTCATCTAGATTAAATGCAATTACAAAGAATTGCAACTAAGATTTAATTAATAAGTAAGATTAGTGAGCTTAGTGAAATGTTGAAAAGAAAAATGTGTTACACATGGACAATGTTACAAAATTTTCATTAATGCATATAAACTCATCTTCCCTTACAATGGTTAAAGCATTTGTTCAAAATACTGTGAATACTAAAGAGATAAGACAAGTTTTTCTTTTTAACTTACAAACTATTCCTATTTTTACGATGATATTTTCTATTTCACCAATGCTATGGATAACACTAAAAGACAAAATAGTAAAAGTATTCAATTTACTAAATTTGCAGCCTAGGGAGAACAAAATTCTCATTCAAGTTTGTTAAAAGAATTATCAAAGTGATCTCTGATAACTAATATTAATTATTAAAAAGATTGGAATAACTGTGGTGGTTTAGCCCTAACTGAGCAATAACCAAACCACCCAGTTACTCCTCCCCAACTCAGCAGGAGGGGGAGGAGAATCAAGAGAGAGTTCTAGAATTTCCTGGGTTGAGATAAGGACAGTTTCATAGAACACCACAATGAGTAGGCAGTTACAATGATGGCCAAAGGACAAAGAAAAACGAGCAATGCCCAATGTAACTGCTCAGCCCGACGCTCAGCCCAAAGGCAGAACCGCAGTTCGCACACTGGCCACAGGACCACCCTGGCCCAGCTGCTGCCCTTATATCCCGAGCATGATGTCACATGGGATTGAATAGCCTGGCCACACCCCCCCAGCGGCAGCTGGGGAGAGTTAATTCTATCCTGGCCAAACCCAGGACAATAACATAAAACCTTCAGAAGATTGGAGAAACAGACACAAATTTTACCACTACATTAAAAGTCCAAACAAAAGAGCTCTTAGAGATTTAGTTTTGTTGGCTTAGTACTTCCAGAAAACAATTATAGCAAGACTTGGATAGAAATTAGACATGAATCAAGGGCAGCAACATAATAGATATAAATGATCACTATTTTAGGAAAATTGACAAAGTCAAATAAACTTGACACACCGACACAAAAAATGATGTTGTGTATAAGATGCTGAGGTGTGAAGTGAGAGAGGTTAAACATTAATAGGAAGAACATTATCAGTGAGACTATTATGGCAATCTTTTACTTAGTCCTTGGGTTGGCATTTCTAAAACAATTTGGGAAAAGTTCAGGTCTTCAGAACTTTATCTTACAAAGACAGTCTTAAGGGTATCAGTCAACCTAATTTGTCTGAGCAAATATGTAATATTGCATGGAATGCAAAGATGCAGAAGACAACCTGTATAAGCAGACTTCCTATCATGTGTACTTTTTTGCAATTCCAATAGTCAGTAGCCTGTGATTATTACTGATTCTGTTTACTTTTAGATATTTGCCACTCAGATGGAAGTTTGTAATGCTGAATTTCAGCTCAACTGTAGTACTAGCTTGGGCTCACAAAAAATAAGAGCAAACTATCATTCTGTTCAGGTCTGAATGAAAACTGCACTCTGATTCAGACTGTTTAGAAAACATTAATTAAATATATCCACGTTTGTGAGGAAAACAGGCTTTGCAAATTATTTGAAGGGAATCAATAGACAAACTAGACATGGTGGGTTTATAATTTTTATTACTGTGACCCATTGACACAATCAGACCTTATAAAATAAGCACGCGTTAGATATGAAAATTTTCCAGAATTTCCCCTTTATTGTTACATTTCTCTGAAATACAAAGCAACACATTTTCAAATTCAAATATTTTAGGCCAGAATCCAAGAAAGCACTTTAGTAGGGGTACAATTTAAGTGTGTGAGGAACAGTATTGATTTCAGTGGAGTCACTTATATAATTAGAGTTACTTAGGTAATTAAATACTCTACTGGACTTGGATTCCATTGGTGTGGCATGAAATCCACAGAAGTGAAGAGTCAGCAATATTAAAAAACCTCATAAAAACTTTCAAACTCAGGACTGTAGCATAGGCTTAGACTTAAATTTTTCATTTTTGAAAATCAGCCAGGCTATAAAACACATTACTTGCAGTAGATGCAGAAAGAGTGTAGGAGACTGATTTATTATATTCCAAAGTGTGAGACATTGTGCATCATATGCTGGGAAGAGGCTGTCAGTGAGTGAGTGAGTAGGTTGCACACCAGAAACCTGTCCACAGCTCTAGCTGCACCCAGCTATTTCTGAGAGGGTGCTAATGAGACTTCTTTGAGGTTCAGTTAGGTAGCAGCTCAGTGCTGCAGACTCCTACTGAACAGAGACAGTATACTGCTCAGAAATGGAGCCAGAAATCAATATGTGGCATCATAGAACGGAAGGGAGGATGTGGCATAACAATACTACACAGGACTAGTGGCAGGGTGGTCTGAGGCAGGAGCTAATTACAGAAAGCTCACATGTACTGTGCAGGTCTTGCTCCACTCTAATATCAGTCACCAAAATCAATGCAACATTTATCCTCATCTCATACTCTTTGTGATCATACAAAGTGGGAAATGGAGCTATAACATCGTCACTTTTTATGGTCATTTGATAATGGTGAGAACAGGCTAGAGACCTTGGTCTCTAAAGACTGCGTCAAAATCGTGTGCTAAAAAGAGATCAAAGGATTTATATAAACATTATTAGTGGCATTAATTTAGAATGCTGTAACATGCCTGCTTATAGGACTTACTTCAGCATATGTGGGTGGAATTTATCCAATAAGCTTTTCTCTGAGATTACCAAAAATCTAAACTATTAGGTTTTTTTTATCCAATCTGATTCAATCTCAAATGACTTCAACATTTTCTTCATTTTGCAGAAACATGCACTAAATTCTTTACAACACAAAACCATTGCTAAAGCAGTTTGATAAGACAGATTCATTTAAAGATATACTTCACAACGAAGTAATTAAATCTCTCAGATTTTTTTATTCCTGTTTACCTGACCACATAATTAATTGTATGAGAAAATTACTCAGCATTGTTTATTTAAACTGGGATTTAAGACACCTATGTCAACATGTATTTCCTCTTGTGAGTGTACAACTAGTCAGTCGCTACAGGACTTAATTTATGCTTACTTTTGGAGTTTAGCCATTTGATATCTGAAGTTTCGAATCTTTATATTGAATATTGTGGTGCTGGAATAGTTCTCTGAAATACTTTTAATGAAGTTCTATTCAAATTAACAGTTATCACTCAACAATTGACTACTGGCTGTTGACTTTTTATTTTTTCTCAGTTTTTCACTATGACTTTTTTCTGGTTGTTTTTGGACTGAAGAAATATTTAAAAATACTATGAGGCAGTTTTCATATCAACTTGAAAACAACAGCAAAGAAATTCTAAGAAAAGAAAATAGGCTTTTGGCTAACAAGAAATAAGCTTACTGAAATGAGATTTTAAGTTGTGGCAATATATATCCTTTCTCTTACATGCATTGCTTTTTCATTGTTAGTTAATTGTGTTGCTGATTCTGGTTTGTTTAGATGTTTAATTTTATTGCTCTTAATGCTGATATATTTATGGCTTATACTAACATCATTTTTCTAAGAGCCTAGAGCTCACATAGACAAGCCAAAGAAGAGAAATGGAAACAGGCACACAAACAAGAAAATCAATGTATTATATTTTGAGCAGATTTGAAAAGGCAAACCAGGTTTCACCTACACCATTCATAGTTCTGACCGTGCTAGTTCTTGTTTTTGCAAATGAGAAAAGAAAATGAGAAATGGAGTACAATGCCTTCAGAGAGAAAAGAGGAACCTAAAAGCCAGTATGCTGCACTGCAGCTCATTAACCACTGATGAAAAGGATGCAGCTGAATCTCTCTGCAGGATACGTAAACAAAGATGAAACAGAAACAGTCTAGAATTGCACCATCCTGAAGATGAATGAGAAATGGTTCAAATATTGTTCTCTGCATCAGAGTTTTCACACAAGCAGTATTTAATACCTAGCCATTTGAGTTGGACTCTGAGCTAGCTGGATTGTGGCTCATAGCTTTATGAGAGTGCCAATATAAACACTATCCAGCCAAAATCAGCATTTATCAATAGATAACACACCTAGGTATATGACATACCACATTTTATTTTTATTTGAAGAAGAAAGGAAGGGCATATGCTATATTGTAAATGAACTGTGGCTGTATGCTACTGAAAAAGGAATGCATGGAGTACAGGGCCAGATTTTCCAGTCTTTACAACATGTACTCCTTTGGCTGCAGCATTGCCAAACCAAATGTATGAAATTGTTGCACAGCAAGAAAAAGCTTAAAAATGTGTATGTTACAGAAGTAAACACTGAAGATAGCTTTATTCAGTTCATTGACTTGTATTTCATTTACTTCATTCCAGGGTTTTCACAGCTTTATTTTACAGTGCATTGTCTTCTACCTTTATGCTTGCTTAATTCTGGTTAACTACAATACAATTATCTTTCCTCATTTTACTTTGTATGTTGCAAAGGAGTGGCATATTCAGGTTTTCTGAAAATTTATAATTATTTCTATGGTATATATTTTCTGTATATTTACAATGGAGATATACTGCTTCTGCTGAAATATTTATTCTCAACATATTTCACATTGCAAGTTCTGAATAGAGCTATCATTTTTTGTCAGATCTATCACTAGGCTTACTCCTTTTCCTTATGTAAATTTGCTTTTAGCATTCCTGATAACTGTGGTTTATTACGTTAAAAGTCAAAGTGTAGATAGGAGATGCAGCCTATAGCAAAGAGTAGAAATTTTAGCTTTAATGTTGAAAGACCTTAAAGTCTTTATAGAAAGAAGATTTATGCTTTTATCTTATTATAGTACTGTACAACTCAGATTGATTATTTGTACAGGATAATTTGCACTATCTACAGAACAGCTACCCCTCTGCACTTTTGTTCCAGTCACACATCAATAACTAACTTAAGCTACTAACTATGTAATGTTGAATTTAGGACACTTTTTCTCATACTCTTGAGAAGAGCCATAAAATTAAGATTACTGCTATTTGATAATATGTTTTATAAGGGAAAAAATCTCAGTCTTGGCCTGGTATCACACTCCCAAATAAACCATGCTACCACATATTTTAACTGTAGCTAGCATACCTTTTCCCAGGTATACTGCTAAATCACTTTCATCTATATATTATAAGAACTAAGCAATTTGAGATGAACAGAACAAAACTTTTAAAGACAAAAACCAGTAAAGTCCAAGTGTCCGAAGGTTTCAAACAACTGCAAAACCTTTACAATTTGAGACAAAAAAAAGTTAGACAAGAAATTCTGTAGGGTTTTTATATATTTGTTTTGGTTCTGTAAACAAAAAATCTTTAAAAATACGCTGTTAGGCAGTTCTAATGCAAGCAGGCTTACAAGTGCCAGCTAGATGATTCTCCAGGAAAACAACAGCTCCAGTTAGCTGTGGGTATATTGTCCATCAGTGGGGCTTCCAGACTGCTTTCCAATGGCTTCATCCCACTGAAGTAAATAGGATTCTCTCTGTTGATTTAATTTCTATGTGTAAGCTCTTAACTTACCCAACCAAGTCAAGACCTCCATAGTAAGGATTTCACTTGCTATTCAAATAATAGTTGAAGCTCAGGAAGATGACAGAGTTTTTTGTTGGGAGGTATTTATTAAACTTTGGATAATGACTGTTTTAAATTTACATCACTCAACATTATAATCAGAATAGCTATAACTACACATAAAATAATCTGTCAGACAGATATATCTGTAATTAAATGTTGGAAGATGACTTATCCAACAGCACCTGCTAAACTTTTAATGTTTTCCACACATTCTCATATTTATGACACTTTTCATGATAGCTTATCACAACTCATTAGTCAGAATGTAGTGAAGAGTTGAAGGCCTATGGCCAGTGGAGTTCCACAGGGATCAGTTCTGGGGCCAGTGTTGTTCAATATCTTCATCAACGACCTGGATGAAGGGACAGAGTGAACCCTCAGCAAATTCACTGATGACACCAAAGTGGGAGGACTGGCTGATTCCCTAGAAGGCTGTGCTGCCATTCAGTGGGATCTCGAGCAGCTTGAAAGTTGGGCAGAGAGGAAACTCATGAGGTTCAACAAGGACAAGTGCAGAGTCCTGCACCTGGGGAGGAACAACCCCATGCACCAGTACAGGCTAGAAGTTGACCTGCTGGAGAGCAGCTCTGCAGAGAGAGAACTGAGAGTCCTGGTCGACAAGTAACTAATCATGAGCCAGCAATGTGCCCTCATGGCCAAGAAGGCCAATGGCATCCTCAGATGTATCAAGAAGAGTGTGTTCAACAGGTTGAGGAAGGTTCTGCTCTTCTTCTCCTCTGCCTTTCTGAGGCCTCATCTGGAGTCCTGTGTCCAGTTCTGGGCTCCTCAGCTCAAGAGAGACAGAGAACTTCTCGAGAGAGTACAGTGCAGGGCCATCAAGATGATCAGGTGACTGGAGCATCTTCCTTATGAGGAAAGGCTATGGGAAGTGGGACTGTTTAGTCTAGAAAAGAAAAGACTGGGGAGGGGGGAATCTCATTAATATTTACAAGTATATAAATGGTGGATGTCAGGAAGTTGGGACATTCCTTTTTTGCTGATATCTAACAACAGGATAAGGGGTAATGGGATGAAGCTGGAACATGAGAAGTTCCAGTTAAATATAAGAAAAATCTATTTTACTGTTCAGGTGACGGAGCCCTGGCACAGGCTGCCTAGGAAGGGTATGGAGTCTCCTTCCTTGGAGGTCTTCAAGACCCACCTGGACACATTCCTGTGTGACCTGATCTGCTTCTGCAGGGATGTTGGACCAGATGATCACGAAAGGTCCCTTCCAACCCCTCCCATTCTATGATTCTATGAAGACTAGGTACAGAAGATATAGTGAAGCCAGCAATGAAATTAACAGTAGTACCATGATTTGTATTTATAACAGTACAATGATAACAAACAGTACAATGATTTATATTAGAAAGAACTGGTCTATTCTTCATTCATAAAACTTATTAGGAAGATCAATATTTACTGTTCCATATAGTTTTGCTTCTATTTGGACAAGAAATATCCAAGATTTTACATAAGTATAAATTCATTGGTGTTTTTAAGAATATTAGTTCTGTGGGGAAAATAACACTTCAACACTCTATTTATGACTACTTTTGTGAGACAATTTTGACAAAAAATAAAATATCAATAATATAAGGCTGTCCATCATAATATGTCTTATCTGATATTTTATGTTTAAGCTAATATTTTCTTCAGTCAGATAGTTCAATTATTTCAGTCTCTGCTGTACTGACATCAACATATTAAGACTATAGGAATTCATCTTAATTCCTCCTGACAGCTCAGCACCAGATAAGTATCTAGAATAACCATGGCTTTTTGTGTTTTAGGGTATTGTTTTGCATTCCTTGTTCACATTCAAGTCAATTTAAATCCACATTGTATAATGACTGTAAAAACATTTAATAAAATGATTTGCCAGGAATTATTTTTCCTCATATCATTTTATTTCTACACTGGATGTGTTTAATCAAGGGTGAAAAATATTTCATGAAGAGTTTTATGTAAGAAAATAAAAAATATCCAGCAAATAATTAAATAAAAAGTGGACTGCATTGGTTAAAATATGTACTTACTAAGATAAAAAAGAAAAAAAAAAAAGCAAATAAAAATCTGCGACTGTTCCCCTTCACTGGGTACTAGGAGTATGCATCTTCATTTAATTGTTTATGTGAAGAGAGAGAAGAGATGACTGTAGTATGGATATGCAGGTTGTCAGGTCTACGTCAAGCAAAATATATATAATCATAAATGCACTGAAGCAGTATTTATGAATTTAGTTGATCTAACGGTAAATCAGGAGTTACAATACATTAAACTTTTCTAATATGCTGCACTTTAAAATTGTGTGGATAATTATGTAAACTATGTGAGTAATGACTTGTCTGCTGCAATTATTTAACACATTAGATACCAAGCTTTCAAACTTTCCATGCTCAAGGTTGGGAATCTTTATCTAATAGGTGATCAAAACATAGGTTATCAAAGCAAACACTACTATCAATCCATGAAAGTCATAAGCATTCTAAAAAACCCTCCACTGCTTAAAGTCAATGAATATATATGATTCTGTGATAATATATACTCTTTTTGATACTGTTCTGTTTGTTTCAAACAGACACCTTTTGCATTTTTTAAAAAATTATCATTGCTTTTTTTTTTCATCTCTTATTAACAAAATATTTACCAGCGACTAACTATGAGGACGTATTTTATCTTGACACTGCTGTTATAACTGGCAACTACAAAAATAGGTGTATACTTCTTTCCACTTCAAAAAGAAAATCTGCATTTTGTTAACAGACCTGGTCTGAAATTAAAATTGGCTGGAGGCTCTCATATAATGTCGAATTTCTATGTACATCTGAGTAGGCTGTGTAACAGAGCAGTTTAACAACAGAGATCAGTCATGAATGAATCTGAAGACCATGTTTGTGGAACATCAATGATTTCAAAGGACTGCCTTTAGGACAAAGGTCTGTCAAAGGTCACCTTAGTGTAAACAGGAGCTAATCTGCTGCTATTGGGAAGTGAGGTGATTGCAACTTTTCCAAAATTGTGATAAATAGATACTGTGGCACAAATTAAATTGACAAATTGCGAATTATGCAAGTTAGACTTATTAGGCAGGCTAAGTAATATATAGTGGTACGATGTCCCTGCATCCTTGCCAACACCAATTTGTCCTTACATCACACCATAGGAATATGTCTGAGCTGCTGTAGGATGCACTTTCTCTTTACAAACAGCATGTGACCCAACAGGAACTGCAACAGCCCTTTACTTATAAGCATTGAATTGAAAGAGATGACTCCAGATATGATAGGCTAAAAAAAAAGAGGCCTGTGATCTGAGAAATTATATGGAATTTCAATAACGTCAATGTACAATTGTGAATAAGAAGTGTTGCTCTCACTATATACAGATTATCTCCTGGATCTCTTTTATCCCTATAGAAAGAAAATATGCATAAGGTACAAATAATTTCTACCTTACTGATCATAAAAAAAAAGAGGTAGTAGAAAGCATATTGTATTTTCACCAACAACTGTCAAGGTTAAGGCAGACCCCTCATGTTCCTCACTCTTCTACTGTAATGGTGAGAAGTATAGAAAAATACCATGAAAAAATGCAGAACAATGCAAAAATGTCACCCAATCTCTCTCAGCTCTTCTGTTCCAGCCGTTGAGGAGGTCAGATCACACCAAAAGAGGTGGCTTGGGCTAATATAATCTCTGTGTTTAGCACTTCAAATGAATTAAAGAGGATAATCTGCACTTTCTCCGCTGCATTTCTTCACACTAGGATGTGAACTGAACAAGGAGGGGAAAACTTGCTCCAAAGGCAACATAATGGACAGCTCTGGCCCACTTTAATGCAACGTTGAGCAAGGTAGCAAGAATCCTTCCTTGTGAACATGAGAAGAAGAGATTTCTTAAGGATTGTTGAAGATAACATGAGCAAGGTCTGACATTCAGCAGGATGACACCAACAAAGCAAAGTCTCTGGAAAAGTTCAAATAAGACATGCAAGATGCTTTCTATTTGGTAGGGCAGTGCTAGTAGTCTTGAAGGAAGGAGGGAGGTTTGGGCTGTTGGCCCACCAAGGGCTTGGGCAGTTGGAACATATAGAGGAAAGTAATATAGATTGTTTACAGATTGTTTGACTTAGACCAAGTTATTATAGAAGAATGAAAATCTGTAAGGCGTAATATTATCAAGGATAGTAAGGAATACATCAAATCTCTTACAATGACTTATTCAATTCAGCGTGAATTTTCATTTTCATCTGAATTGTAGTCTTGTGTTTAACACTAAATTAATAGAGTATGTTTCTATTATTTCTTCTTCAGATTTTTTTTTCCAGCATTTGTTCATACCTCAGAACTGCATAGAAAGACAGTGTCTACAGAACTAGGCAGAAAGCCCTCCATGTCATCAGAAAAAGACCCACAATACCATTGAATAAACTCAAAATCACGAATCTTGAATATAAACATAAACCCAAGGGAGAACAGATGATGCACTGGAGCCAGCATCTGATTTTTTCTCCTAATTGCTTCAAAGCAAGAAGTGATTAGCACTGTGCTGAAATCATGCAGTCTCTATTTTACAGCTGGGAAAGTCAAAACTGAAAGGAAGTGACACAGGCCTTTGGAAGATGCAGTGTCAGAACTAAGGCTAAAATTTGCTGACACATAATCTTAATTCCATGGAATCACTCAAGTGTTTGGTTTTTTTTTTTGTAGTGAATGAATTTGTTAAACTCCTCCAAACGCCATTCTACTTTGTCTTCTGAAGGAGTGGAATATCTGACTGCTCTGTAGCTCCTTTACTAATCTATTTTTGCCAGGTAAGATAGGCAACTGCTGTGATAATTCTGTTTCCCATGGACTTTGTTTCAGGAGTTGCTATTGGTCATGCTAGCTGGTACAGATTGCTGTGTAAACTGGTGGGAATAAAGGTAACATCAAAATATCTATCCAGTTAAAACCACTACTTTGATGATAATCTGCAAATATCTTATTCATTCTCTCCTCCAGCTATGATCAAAGCACGTACAGAAATTTCCATTTACTGAGACTGGACACAGTACAGGGTATCGAGATAATGGAACAGAGACCACCAAAACCTTCTGCTGCTGTGCTCAACAAGTATATGCTATTTGCATATTATTGGTCAGGTTGATTGCTGGATTTATCTTTGAGAAGGAATTTTGTTGTATACCAAATTGCCAGGGATCTCAAATTTTGCCAATTCTCTCTTATGTTAACATTTTTAATTCTTTTATGACATCAAATTAATTTTCCTGTTCATACCATTTCACGGTCCTAACACATATTGTATTTTTAAATTCCCTTTTCATAAGCTGTGCCCTACAACTGTACCAGAGGACTGATATATCTTAGTGATTACTATAGGGAAGTGGGAGGAAGATAAGAGCCTGTAATACGAAAGCGGGAGCAGATGTTTTGGCAACACCTTCTGGCATTAAACTACATAGATTTTCTTCTTCACTACTTCTTCACATAATTAAAAATAGAATAAGATGGAAAATAGAGTTTGTATTCATGTATGATGAAGAATTTCTAGGGATTATTACAAAACAGAAAGGCACTATCAGGAATATTTAGCTGAAATTAATTTCTTCTTAGATCATCACTCCCACTTGACTTATGCTTATCTGCTGTTTTGGTAAGGTTATTCATTTATTTTAAGCAGTTTTCAGGTGTTTCTTTCTGTACACATCTTCCAGATTCCTTTAAGATTGAAATGTTTGACTTGACAATAACTTTTACTATTCCTGAAACATTTATTTTCTTTTTCTTCTTCTTTTTTGTTTTACAAAAAAAAAAATCTTTTATCTACAGCATTTAATATTTCAGAAAAAATATTAAGTTGTGCAAAGACATTTCTTTATACTTGAAATATGGGTTTTGGGTACTTTTACCTGCATTGTGGTTTTTGCCTTTAATTGTATTGATATTTTACTGTGAAGGTGATTGAGCAGTGGAACAGGCTTCCCAGAAAGGTTGCTGAGTCTCCTTCTTTGGAGATCTTCAAGATCTGCCTGGACATGTTTCTATGCGACCTGATTTAGGGGAACCTGCTTCTGCAGAGGGATTGGACTAGATGATCTCTAAAGGTCCCTTCTAACTTCTTCTGTTCTATGATTCTATGATAACCATTGATATTTTGAACATTATGTCTGTGAAGGTGTAAATTAAGACCCAATTAAGACCCAAATTAGCAAAATTTTCATAAAAATCTGAGAACTGCCAAATTGCACTGCACTCTGTGTGGAAAGCTAAGAGAGAGCACATGACTAGAAATAATACTGAAGTGACCCAAAGGTCAGATCAATATACACTGTATGAAAGCTTTGGTGCCTCAACAAGAAGAAACACAAGTCTCATTACAAGATAAAACGTTTTTCAAATGAAAAGAGAGAAAAAGTAATATGCAGTAAGAGACTAGACCTGTTGGTGCCAAATGTAGAATTTAGTACATAAATTTTGCCCACTGTGTTTTGCAATAGTCTCTTAAATGTTTTTAAATCATGAGTGACTGAGAAAAGTCTCTGCTATAAAAGTGGAATCTAGACTGCTCTGAAATTTTCAGTGTCTGTAGTGAAACCATCCTTGTAAGTTAGTGTTTACATTTGTAGTATAGTCATTGAAAAAGTGGTTTTACTTGAAAGAATCTAGCAAGGCTAGATGTGTTTATCTAACTTCAGGTATGCAATTCTTTAAACGGAATCCTATCTCCAATTTTAAAATATTCAGCTTATGGGACATAGTACAGTGACCATAAACATCAACATCTGTGGCAAAAAGAAATGCATCTGATATCTGAATTAACTACTCAGAATTACCGGTGTCACATGATGTAGGGACACATGGCCTGCTAGTCTGAACTCCTTGTCCAAGCAACACTCCAAGCCCCGAGACTTAATCCATTCTTAAGCAAGGAATTACAGCACTAATGTAAAAAATCCTTGATGCTTCAAAAAATTGACACAAAATAGTTTTCCTATAAACTGTGCTACCTGTGACATTCTAAACTTTACTTAAATGCAGAGGTATATGTCAGAAGAACAAATGTGAACTAGACACTGCTTTTCTCTTTGCACATGAAGTAATTTCTTTTATACAAAGAACAAATGCAATGATAAAGCATCTTTGAAAAACTACTTATTTAATTCAAGGTATTCTCATACTATTAAAATCATATCCACAGTAATACTGTCCACGTATTTTCAGGAAATGTATGTTATGCTTCAGTAAGAATTAAAGTCATACTGACATCTCAAAAAGCGGTTAACTATCTACTTCAATATTATGAATTCAGATTTATAACAAAGACTGTTTTGACCTATATGACCTCTTAAACGAAAGTATGCTTTATCACAAATCTCTGATAGTCAGGTAATGACTAAGCTACATGTACAGGAACCTAATTTTGAATAGGTACCTCAACTGCCTATTAGCAGTACTTTGAATGAGAAAATAATTTATTCTTTATTAAAGTTGTAAAGGTCATCAAAAGTGGTGATGCTAAAACTTAAAATTGATAATCTGTAACTTGTCTTCTCAAGAAAAATTGAGTTAATTTCTTCTAGTTCATCTACAATTTCAGATATCGTAATCTGTTTAAGTATGCTTTAGAAACATTTAAATTTGCTTCTTTTCTGAATTGAATTCATTTCAATAAGGATTAACCTTCATTCACTACCTCTTTGTCCTGAATTCAAAATCATGCAAACTTGTTTGCTGCCAGATACCAGGATATGTAACAATTACTATTGTGTTCAATCTTGCTTGTCCCTCTAACAGAGCTTGAGTGCTCCTTGGTAAGGTCTCTGAATGTGAAATGTTATTCAGCACAAAGGGAACTCAATTATCTCTTTCTTAAAAGTTTTTATTGTAATTTCTACCTCTACAAAGTGTTTGTATGTCCTGAATTATTTTACATAGTTTTATAGAGAGTGTATTCACACAAAGGAGAGGTTGTATCACAGATAAAATAAATTTAGTACATACTCTAGAAAATTTGCATATTTAAACCTTAAGCATTAGAAATTTGAATGTAATTGGAAAAGAAGATATTAAAACCCTAAATATTGATAGCGTCATTTAATCACAGAATCATAGAATGGTTTGGTTTGAAAGGGACCATTAAAGATCATCTAGTTCCAACCCCCCTGCCATGGACAGAGACACCTACCACTAGACCAGGTTGCTCAAAACCACATCAAACCTGGCCTTGAACACTTCGAAATATGAGACATCCACAGCCTCCCTGGGCATCCTGTTCCAATGCCTCACTACTCTCATCATATTTTGTTTCCTTATATCTGATCTCAATGTACTCTCTTTAAGTTTAAAATTTTGGCCCCCTTTCATACTCCAACAAGCCATGGTACGAAGTCCCTCCATCTTTCTTATAAGCTCCTTTTATGTACTGAAAGTCCACAGCAAGGTCTACCAAAAGATTTCTCTTCTCCAGGCTGAACAGCTCTAGCTGCCATAGCCTTTCTTCACAGAAGTGTTTCAGCTCTCTAGTCATACTCATGGCATTCTTCTAGACCGATTTTAACAGGTACATGTCTTTCTTGTGTGAGGAACCTCAGAACTTGATGCAATACTCCAGATGTGTCCTCACAAGAGCAAAGTGTGAGAATCTCCTCCCTTGACCTGCTGGCCATGCTTTTAAAAATTTATTTTAATGCAGTCTGGGATCATAGAATCAATGAATAGTTTGGATTGGAAGGGACTTTTAAAAGTCATCTAGTCTTCCTCAAGGGAGGACATCTTTAACTCTACCAGGTTGCTCAAAGACCACTCCAACTTGACCTTGAATCTTTCCAGGGGTGAAGTACCTACCACATGTCAGGACAATCTTTTCCAGTGCTTCATCACCCTCAAAGACACAACTGACTTTCCGGGCTGCAAGTGTACCTTGCTGGCTCTTATACAACTTTTCGTCCATATCTTTACCTTGAAACAAGATCTATTTCAGTACTCACCAGTTTGCTTCTCTGCTCTACCACTTCTCGTGAAAATAATAGAATCTTTCAAATCAAAAGCATTTTAACCTTGCCTTGTTCAGTGTAAAAATCAAAATGATGATTTTTTTACCCACTATATAGGTTTAAAAAAAATGCTTACAAAATAAATAGAAATCATGCAAAACCTGTCTGTAATCACTTATAGATACTACTTGTGTTGCTTTTTTAAAAAAATCAAAACTTTATCTAGTGTTTTTCTGCTACAAGGACCCCAAGATTGATAAAACCATAATCTTTAATCTTTCATTTAATACCAATTATTGCATTAAAAGTAGTTTTAAAAACAGAAAGTTTGAAGATATCTTTCTTGTTCTTGATAAGTTCAATAATTGATCAGAATAAAGGTTTTGCCATGTTCATTGTCATTTTCATGAACTATCAATAATGTACTTTCATCTGGATACGTCAAGGTAAGTATTTTTTATTGTCAGCTGCACTGAATAATGATATCTTCTGCATTAATTCAAGATACACACTGTACACTGGTACGAAGAACATGAAGATGTGAAGAGACACCAAACTTTTTTTTTCCCTTCAGAATTATTCATTTCATCGAACTTGAAAATAATCTGTACCACTGCTGTTACAGCTATGCAGGCAGGCTACATTTAAAATTTAATATGCATTAACTCAGTTTAATTTATCGGGTAGTTGCTAGGTAAGCTTAATTTGCAAGAGAATTCAAAAAAGAGAAGAAGATCAAGAAGAATAATTTCTCAAAGATATGACAGAGAAAGACTCTTTCTCATTCATATTGAGAATAAATATCAGCTGTCAATTTCAATAGTTATAGTGACAAGGCTTGCCAAGTTAGTAATAGTTGTGAAAATCAAGCAGCACTGAAAAGCTCAAGCTGGATTCAATGTCTTACGACAAATTAGTTGAAAACTGTAGGTTAGCTAGTTTAGCCTTAAATTCCTAGTATAGGAGAATTATAAACCTGGAATTTCACATGAGAAGGAAAAAAATATAGTCACAACCCTGGGATGGGCCACAGATTATGGCTAAGTACTCTACAGATACTACCTTGTTGAGTTAATCAGCAAAATCCTTCTTGATATTTTTCACAGAAGCACAGAATCACAGAATGGAAGGGGTTGGAAGGGACCTTTAGAGATCATCTTGTCCAACACCAACTTGTCCAACTGCAGAAGCATTTCAGGTCACATAGCACACGTGCAAGTGGGTCTTGAAGACCTCCAAGTAAGGAGACTCCACATCCTCCCTGGGCAGCCTGTGCCAGGACTCCCTCACCTTAATAGTAAAGTATTTTTTTTTTTTAATGTTTAAATGGAACATTTTGTGTTCCAGCTTCATCCCATTACCTCTTGTCCTGTTGTTAGATATCAGCAAAAAAGCAATGTCCCAACTTCCTGACATCCACCATTTATATACTTGTAAATATTAATGAGATCTCCCCTCTCAGTTTTCTCTTGTATAGACTAAACAGACCCAGCTCCCTCAGCCTTTCCTCATACAGAAGATGCTCCAGTCCCCTGATCATCTTGGTGGCCCTGTGCCGGACTCTGTCCAGCAGTTCCCCGTCCCTCTTGAGCTGGGGAGCCCAGAACTGGACGTAGGACTCCAGATGAGGCCTCACCAGGGCAGAGGAGAGGGGGAGGAGAACCTCCCTCAACCTGCTGACCACACTCTTCTTGATACATCCCAGGATGCCATTGGCCTTCTTGGCCACGAGGGCACATTGCTAGCTAATGATCAGTTAATTGTTAACCAGGACTCTCAGTTCTCTCTTTGCAGATCTGCTCTCCAGCAGGTCAATCCCCAGCCTGTATTGATATATGGGGTTGTTCCTCCTCAGATGCAGGACTGTGCACTTACCTTTGTTGAACTTCATGAAATTCCTCTCACTCACTTGTATTTGTTGTCTCTCACATGTAAGTCAGTGAGTTCCCAAATACTACTCAGGCCTCTATCCATAAGGAAAACATGCATATGATAGCAGCCACAGACAGTCTGTATGTACTATTAGAAAAACAATACTAAAGATATTAGTAATTGAAATGAGGCCATTTGCCTGTCCAAACCTACTAGGTTCTGGAGTTCCAGGCAGCATTTGCCATGAGTCAGAAGACATAAGCAGGGATTAGGTTGAGAGCTGATAAACTGAGTTAGGTCAGTCTATATCTTAGATGATCTTGGAATATGAATCAATTTTAAAACCTGCCATGGAAAAGAAATCTTGAAAAATAATAATTTGGGAAATAATTGTCCATGATGCTGAAAAGATATCATATGCTTCTGTTTGGTTAACATTCTCCTAGAAGAGAATAGTCTAAAATCCAGGTGAATTTCACAACAATTATATAGAAATTTGTTGAATTCAAAATGTTTCTAAGAAATATTTAGCTCCTACAAAACAGAACAAAATTAATAAATAGACCTTTGCCAGGAAAATTCTAGATAGTTCATATGGTAGTTAGACTACAACATGAGAGCATTCCACTGATCAGATCCAATGTCTTTAAATTAAATTGAAAGAAACAAAATGGTAGAACAAAAGTTCTATATTCTTTGGATATAGTTCTAGATATAAATTCTATCTGGTTGAAATAAATATTAATGCTTCGTTTATAACCCCAGCTTTGTTTTTGTCTTAAATGTTTTCCTCTAACTGTTAAAGTTATAAGGAAATTAATCGAATTTGCAAAGTGCATCATTCAGAAAGCTCACACAATGAGAAGTATTCCTTGACATCATTTACTGCAAATTATTTTTACTTTTAACCTTTTAATTTTAAGTAGTATTGAACTTTCTCATGAGGAATATACTGCTGAAAAATGGTATTTTTCACTTCAAAATTCAGTTTAATCTTCTAAAAAAAAGATAAGTGACAATTCTGACAATTTACTGATTGAAATGTAAAAAGATCTTTGTCAGATTATTAGTTTAATTTTCTTTTTAATTTTCTTTTCTGGAGCCTGTTTAAGTCAGTATTTATCCTCAAGTTTATTCCATGGGAGACAACATAGAGTACAAAGCAGCATAGATATGATTGAATATAATTTTCTTCAAACAACACAACAAAACTATAGAAAAATGAGAATTGAATTGCAAGCAGAAAAAAAAAGACAAAATCAGTATGAAAATTTTAGAAATTGTATAACTGACATGAAGAATCATGTGAAAGTCATGATTTTTTTAATATCTAATGGGTG
>WBNH01012529.1:9587-100942 GCA_013401255.1 Urocolius indicus
GGATTAGTACCGACTTTAACTCCAAGTTGGAAATACGGTGCGTTTGCGGGGCTCTTTTTGGGCTGTTTCTTTTGGGGTGTTTTTTGGGGAGACGGATGTCCACGCGAGTAGAAGTGAGGGAGGCGGGCAGGCAGGCTATCCTGAACGTGCCCTCACTTTGAAAGCAAGTGGGGAACAGAAAGAAAACAAGTCGGAATTACTAGGGGTTGGGGTGTTACTTTGGTAGGGATGAAGTGCTTACCCGGGGCTTTGGGTCAGCCACGGAGCGATGGACCCACTCGAGAGAGAGCCCCGTGAAACACTCTCGCGCTCCCGCGGCGCGGCCCCCACGGCTGCGGCCGGCGCACGCCACGCTGCGCTCCGCTTCCTGCCCGACGCAGCGGGCCCACGGGCACGCGTGGGCGCGGGGCCCGTGGCTGGTCACGCGTGGCCATCGCAAGAGCCTCGTCCTTGAGCACCGCCAGAGCTGGAAGAGAACTGCTTTTTTTGGGAGGGGAGAGGAGGGGGGCAAGTGCCCCTCGCAGAGCCCCGCGCTCCCCTCGCCTCCGCGAGCAGCGCTCGGCCTGGCACTTTGCGGGTCGGCAGCGGCCACCGACGGCTCGGCCGGGAAAGAACGGGACCGGCATCAGCTCCCGGCCCCGGCGTGCAGCCCGGCCTTCCTCGGGCAGCCTCCGGGAACGTGTCCTCAGGCTGCTCAGAGCTGGGTCCCCTCTGACCGCCTTTTGTTAGGAGGCTGAACGGTACTGGCATGTGGCGTGTTTTTTTTGCCTTCCCTCGTAGCGACAGTTACCTGTCTCTGGAGGACACTGGTTTGTGGGAAGCTTAAGGTTGGGTCCCTGTCAGCAGAGAAACTGCCGCTGATAGGGATCCGACCGCGGCAACTATGAAGAGGTTTTCTTCCCTGACAGGTACCTGACAGGGCTGGCCGGGGAAGAACTGCTGACCTGTCTAAAGAAATATATCTATGTCTCCCAGAATGGCAGGACAGATGGTGCCAGTTCGCGCCGCGGCGACTTTTCTCGATGGCGTGCACTGAGCGGAGTTGATGAGTGTTTTGTTATTACGGCAGGGAGGTAGCGATGCCCTCAGACACCCCGTGGCACCGACTTTCTGTGAAATGTCCGCCCCTGTAAAGGAAAGAGTGTCGCCGAGACGTGAACCGGGAGGGCAGGGGGCCAGCGGCAGCGCTACTGCCTGCTCCTGCCCCGTCCATGCATACGTGACCTGCCGCAAAAACACCGAGGAACGCGGCTTTCGGCCGGGTGGCTACAGCCCATGGCGGCGCCGCGCTGCCCGTTGCCCCCCAAATCGCTCCTAAAGGTCGCCTCGCGCTCGTCCTCGTTGCTTTCCGGGAGGGCAGCCGTCGCTCACGGCCCGGCCCCACGCGTGACAACGCTGCTTTTGTGCCGCCCTCGGGGTCCACGCGCTGCCTGGCCGCGGTCCGCGGGGACGCGCACTAACCCATGGCAGGCAGCGCCCGGGGGGGGGGGAGTTGGCGGTGGGGGATTGTGCGGGCAGACTCGCTGCGGGCTGGGTGCGCGCGCTTTGTGCACCGGGGACAGCCCCGTGTATCTCATCGCTCCTCTTCCTATAACTCTACCGGGGGCGGGGGATGGAGGAACACAACACAGCACACACGCGAACGGACCTAGAGCGGCCATATGTGCATCCCCTGGGCGGTGGGGTACCTCCCGCACTCCCTCCACCCCCAATCCCCTCCCCGGCGGAGGCTCCCGCTCCCGGGAGCAGCGAGAGGCGGCCCGGCTCCCCGACAGCCCCCGCTCTCGGCGCGCTGCCGCAGTTCTTCCCGCATCCTCTCAAGTGATTTTTTTTTCTTTTAGCCTGGCGCGCGGGTCTATCCATATACATTTCCAATCTCATGGCTCATAAACTATTAGCAAAGGGGTTTCATTATTCACCTTCTGTATCCTACAAAGGAGAAAAAAAAAAAAAATTAAAAGAAGAAAATGCACGCTCCCGGTAACAAGGAGACCCGGGCTGCGTTTAAATCACAGCTCCTTTCCGCCGGCCGGGTGCGCAGCTCGGAGCGCGGGGCCGGTGACCGCGGGGGCTCTGCGCCGCCCCTCCGTGAGGCTGCTCCCCAGGCGCCGCGCTGCGGCCGCGGCTGCTTGTCCCGAAGGAACTGGGGAGGTCAGCCTCGTGCAGAGGCCGAGACACACCGTGAATTGCGTTTTATCCGGACCCGGAGAAAATATTCCTGAGAAAGGATAAAATCTGGGGGATGAAAGGACAGGGGACGGCGGCCTGGTTTTATTTTCTTTTTCTTTTCTCTCCTCCTTCGTCCCGTGTCCGTTCACCACCCCCCCCCCGCCCCGCGGTTNGTTGGGGGCGGGGGAGGGGGGGGTCAGCGGCAGCAAACGGCCGCGCCGAGGCCTGCGGAGAGCCAGCGGCGGGCTGAGCGGCGGGCAGGCAGGGGCAAACGCACGCCTCGGCAGGGCAACTAGGGAGAAACAGAGGACGCGAGCCGGGCAAACTTCCTGAAAGCCTGGGCTTGAGACAAACACAAACGTTAATGCGGTGGCAGCTAAGTTTGTTCCTTTCTTTCCCCCTTTCTTGCTATTTTAAAATTTGTCTTTACGAAATGAGATGCGAAGTTCAGACCACGAAGTAATTATAAAAACCAATATAGCGAATTTTAGAGAGAGACCCGCTTCGCAATTCGACACCGAGGAGCAAAATATTCCGGCGAAGTATGGGGTCATCAGCGACAATGGAGCGATGTTCCCTCCCTGTTTAATATACATGGTGTGGGAAATGAAGGGAAAACATAGCTGGCACCTGTAGTGCCAAAGGAAAAAAAAAAATCAAATTACTACATCATATTTTGGGGCTATTTTGCAGGACACTTCAAAAATAGACCCATATTTAATTATGTCTCTAATGACTCTCTCTGCCCGACTGCTAGTTAATAGTAAGGAGGAAATGGGGTTTCTAACTGAGATTTTACATTCTGGTATCTTAAAAAGAAATATTAATAATTTCCTTATGTGTTAATCGCGCATCTGGGACTGCAAGCTCCCAATCAGGACCAACTTTTAATTATCACCTTGACCTGCCGAAGAAGCCAACTCCCTCAAAAGAAAAAGAGAAAAATATACATTACACCTATACATACAGTGGTAGATTGGAGTGAACCTGGAAGCCCCGGGGCTCCTCTCCTCCCTCTTTTTGGAGGAGAGGGGGTGATCTCCCAAAGGGGCGAGGAGATGCGAAAGAAAGACAGGTTAAGCCTCCGATCCCTTTCGCGCGGGGCTGCGCGGGCGGCGACCCCAGGAGCAGCGGCGGCGGGGGTGGGGGCGTATTTCGGAGCTGTTCAGCAGCGTGCGCGAGCAAAAGGCCGTGGCAGAAAGGGGAAAGATTTACGCTTTTCGGGAGGTGTGTTATAAACACCAGTGGGGGGCGAACACAAGAGTCACACGTGGGTGTTACAGCTTCAGCGCCTGTTCGGCGGCTCCCCCAGGCGAGGCACAGAGAGGTCAGTGGCCTGAAACACGAGCTCCTTTTCTCCCTACTTTTGCCTTGCCAATGCTTTATGTTGTTCTTTTTGGGTTTTTTTTTCCTTTTTTTTCCCCTTAAAAAAATAAACTTTATTTTCTCATTAATATTTTCTTATTCCCGTAGAGAACGGGCAAGTTAGATGCCTCACTTCCCCCCCCCACCACCCCCCACCAAGGAACTAGACTATGTTACTGTCGAGTTATATTTTAACTTCTCTGTATGTAATAATTAAAGAGCTTCTTTTTGAATCCTTCCCCCAGCCCCGCCGAAACACGGAGACTTTCTTTTGCAATAGATTATATTGATCGCACACACCGTCGCACTCTCCTCAGAGGTGCCGCCTGTGAGATGCCCTCAATTCAGTGCACTCTGTGCACACTCTCCTGCACTTTCCCCCATTTTCTTCATAAGCTGAGAGGTTTCTTTAAGAATGTATTTCTAGAAACACTTACAAATCCCCCTAAGAGAAAGTCCCACATGTAAAAGGGTAATGATAGCTGCTTCGAGGCACACATTCAGGCTTTGACTGTATCTCCGAATTTTGTCCCATAATCTTATTCTGTGTGAATTTGAAAATAAGAGGTACAAAGTGAACAAAGTCATTGACATTAATAGAGGAGTATCGCTGTCAATTGAGAAAACCTCCAACTTTTTCTTGCAGTGACAGTTTCCAAAGAAAACCTTCAGCCTCATCCTAACAGCCATATTAAAAGTTTTAGGGTCTCTGAGTCACTTGAGACCATAAATTAATCTGCCAGAGAAGCACAGCACACACCTGATATCAAGGGAGGGTCAAGAGCTGGCTAGTTCCAGCTGGTCCCGCATTTGATTTACTTCGGGCTGTTAAGACGTATGCTGTGGTGTTTTGATAAGAAAAAAGGAGTCAGCAGTTTGATTTGGCAATTCTTTCTTTCTTTCTTTCTTTTTTTTTTTTTTCTTTTCTCTGAAGAGGGCCACAGTTTATGCTAAGGAATTTGTTATTGCTTTTGGGAATTGCAGAAGTTCTCAGTCTGCAAGGAGCTATCACATCACTTATTTGTGTTAACACATAACCGTGTTTCTCACTCTCCTAAGCAAGCCAGACAGTGGAATGAACTTTTATACAGCTTGTCTAACTGAGGCTTCCGGTGTTCTCTGGTATGTGCCTTTGCTGGGGTTTACCCCAGCCAAGAGGACTTGGAGGAACAGCAATGGCAGCAGCCATCTGGTCACACCAGTGAACTGCTCTGTCTTGGCAGAGCCCTGCCACAGCTGAACCCCTCTTCCACAGGGCCTTATCCCTAAATCGCATCAGGCCCCTCAGAAATATGTGATTCTTTTTGTTTTATACTGTACTGATGTGCGAGATTGCTTTTTCTCACCTAAAACTATTATTTGCAGATACCTCCTTCACTCACTGTGCCCTCTCTCATAGGGATGTTCTCTCTCTCTCTGATGTATGGTGTCTGTGCAGTGCAAAGACTATCTCCAATACTCCTCCTACTACTGTAATACTGGAAATGGCTGCACAAATGTGGTACTAAGAACCAGATCAGGATTTCTGGATCCTAAGCCTGATTTTTTTATCCTTTCCTTCTATTTTAGTTTCTCTGCCTCTAAAATAGGGAAGTAATAGCCACTGACCCTTTTGCCTTTCATGAGGCAACTGATGTTAGAAAAAGAAATCTGAAGTCCTCAGCAGAGTTAGTCTATGACAATATTCTAAGGTGGATGTGCTGCCGTTCCTTGTATTGAGGCTGGCAAACGTTTCTCAGCAGAGACCATATTTTCTGTTGCATGTAGCTTTAGAAAAATACATCATCACTTAGGCTGAAAACTGATATGCTGACTGTCTGTACCAGGCAGATTATTTTGAAAATACCTGCCAAAACAATTTGTCCATTTCCAAGAACAAGGTTATGGAAAAATAAACAGTTTTGCTCATACTAAAAAAATGGAAACTTTTTCCTTTGAAATGCTCTACTGCCCTCAGGCTTTGAAGCACAGACTCAAAATGTGACCTTTTTATTTATTTAAAATGTGCCTTTCCCTCTCTGAAGCTTTATCCAAATGTGGCTAATTTGTAAATATTTGAAATTTTGTCATGAATACATTCTCAGTAATTATTTCTTTTATTCCAGCAGGAAAAAGGAATCGCTAAAGACTGACCCGCTCTGCAAACAGAATCTTAAGGATACAGTGGTGAGGCTAGATTTCCCCTTTAATCCCCACCTCCAAATTTTCCCTGTGAGCCTAAGCTTTGGCATGGGATCTGAGAGGTAGAAATCCTATCTCTTCTAAGCTCCAAATTATTTGAAGGTTGTGTCAAGAAGAAAGGTCTCTGCATGAATACGATGGGAGAAAAAAAAAAATATCCAGACTGCGACAGAGCAGGCAATAGAAACAGCCAAGCAGTCCAGAGAGGAAATATGGGACTGGTGTTTGGAGCAGGAGCCTGGGACTGATTAGGTAAGGAGACACAGAGGTTGTGCAGAAAAAGCTGAGAGAAACCGTTCAGTTGAGGAGCCTGGAGGGGAGAAAAAGGACTAGCAGGACAAGGATAGCACAGACAACTAACACTGTCAGCCAAGAGCAAGGATACGTAATTGCAGGATGTCCAGAGTAGTTGGGCTGAATTTCATTTGAAACGTGGCAGAAATTCTGAAAGTCAGAATGTCTTATTTCACTGTTTTTAACTGATGCAGGTCAGCTACATCACTATGGCTTTTAATTTGGAATGGAGTCTGCTTTCCAGTGCTAAAAAAGAATTACACGACCATCAAGAGAAGCACTTCAGAGCTGATCCCAAACGTTTTTAAAATGTTTTTTTTTTGTTTGTGTGTATCACCACCAAACTAAGGAAACATGGTATACATTCCGCACTAGCTGCAACCTCAGGCACTGGGATGATAAAGAGATGACTAACCTTGAGGGTTTCAGAGCACCTCAGTTCAGATTACATATATTGTGATACACAACCGCATAGAGTTTATTCCACAAATTTCCTGAAGCAAAAAGTTTGGTCCCTATTATGGGGACAGATCAGAACTTTGTAGGTTTTATTCACTAAGTTCCTATCTAATCTGTCACAGAGCTGGGTAAGGTTCATGTATGTGGTAGAGAATTACGAGAACAGAAACCAGGGCTTTGTAGTAATGCAACAGCTGAATTTTGCCTGCTGAGTTAGCTTCTGTTCCCCTTTCACCTCAAAGCCTCTACTATGTGGGGAAAGTTGCCTCAAGAGGTAATGATTAACTGAAATTTCCGTATTATGAGGGCACATCTTGAAATTTTGAGGTCTGGTAGACTGAATTGCTCACTACCTCAGACAACATCCATGGGGCCGTGTATTGACTTTGCTAAGTGATGCAGAATGCCAAATGGGTTGAAAAAAATCACATAGTCAGTATTTCTAACTGGATACCCAAGTTTATATTCCCAAGTTTAGCAGGCTTTTTAAAGTTTTATCTCATTTGTTTTGAATATAGATTTATTAAAAATGATAGGATACTCTCATTGGACCCAGATACTATCATGTAGCACGGTGGGGAGAGGAGCAGGAGGAAAACAACAGTGCTGGGTTCACATCAGAGTTTAAGTTGCATGTCCCAAATAAAACCTTCAGAGTTCCTTATAGGTAAGTTTAACAGTGGAAATTAACTCCTGAAGAAAGCTTTGCCCATGTACTCACTGAAATACCAAAAAGGTGCTCATGAAGAACATGAAGCAGAAAAGTCCCACTGCCTTATCATATCACATTCATATACCATTGTGTAAAAGCAGATGAAACAAAGGCTTTGTAAAGCTATTCATGAATAGAGGGAAGGAGAGGGAGAAAAAAAAAGGAGAGAAACAAGCCCAGGGTATCATAAATAAGGTGCTGACCCATAAGAGACCAAAGTGCCTGTCTCTACCTGTCTAAGGGTGAAAGCCCTTAGTATCTGGGACACTTCCATTTCAGATACGCACCACAGCTGCTTGCCTTCTGGTTACTCCACAGTCTCTTTTCCCTTCGTGTTTAAATTGCTTCAGCACTAACGTTTTTCTAGTATATAGTCTGAATTTTGAGGAAATCAGTTTATTCCTGGCCATCTCCAAGTATCTCATAGTGTAGTTAAAGGCTGTATGAGAGAGCATCTGCTGAAGGGATTGGTACTGAGTGGTGTGATTAGCTTTCATTCTCTCACTTCCTACTGGCTTTAAATGTTTATAGAGTTTGCAGTGCTCTTTTAGTTTGAATGTATGTGTCTCCATGTATGTGTAAAATATTATATAACTAGACAAGATTTATGCCCTACCTAATTTATTGCACTTCTTTTTAATTCCATGAAGTATGGAGTTTCTTTTGTAATGATTCTTTGATTTTTCATTCCTTACTGTTTTTTGTTCCTTGATTTTTCACTTCATTTGTCCCCACTGGAAATTTTGGAGTGTTAGTGATTTCTCACTTATTTTAACAAATGTTTATTTATTTATTTATTTTTAGAGAGTTGAATGCTTATGACAGCTTATGAAAGGTAGCAAGTTGATGGCTTTTAGGCAGTATTCCAGCTCATGTGCTGATCAGCTACAACACAGGTAACAGCTCTATCCCTACAAAAGTTAAACATAAAAGGATGTCTGAATTAGAGTACAAGTACCCTCTGACATATTTTTTTTTTTTTATTAGCACATATTTAATTGCTTATTTATTTGGTAACACTGACACCTATCCATTGGGGACTGATCTAAAACCTTCAAATGATTTTAGATGAGTGGATTTAACATTAATAACCCAGATTGCTATACACGGGGCCAGATTTAAACTAACAGCAGGAAAAAAAATGACACTCCAATTTTTAAAATCCTGGTTTTTGTGTTCCAGTACTAAGGAGCTCCAGAATCGCTCTCCTTTTGAGTCACAGAGATAGGAAGCACCATCACTAGGCACGTGGTCCTGACCAGTTGGAGGATCCTTGGCCTGGAGTCAAGCAGTCGCCGCACTCAGTGAAACAGCCAAATTAACTGTCTGCTTAGCCATGGATTAAAATTCGTCCACTGATCCAAGACAGTAAGTGAGACAATAATTTGCTACTCCTACTTTGCTTCACAGCAGATCCTCATTCAGAATAAACCGTCATTTCAGCATCAGTTTTTATGCCCAGAAATTACCACGGTGGCATTGTAAAATTGTACATGTAATAACTCGAACAAATGGGATAAACAAATGCAAATGTAAAAAGAGAAAACTGTTCCAGTTTTCCGTACCACAGAGACTGAGAGCAGAGTATAAAGATAGCTTCAGGAGTCTTGATGCAATGAGTGGTCACCATTGTTTTGAGTAGTAACTTGTAAAAAGTCAATGGCCGTTTCCGTTGAGCAAGGACCTATTTAGCATCACTTTTACCACCACAGCCTGACTCTTTGCCTCTCTAACAAACCACAGGCTTGACTGAAATGTTATGGAGTAAATTGCTTAATGCTTTCTAGAGAACTCAAATATGTGAAATACCTAGAGCATGAAAGAGAGTGCTTATTTCAAAAGCAAGCATACAAAAACCTGGCCTCCTAGAGAACAGAGCCTCTGTCTTTTTTCCTGTTTGTATTAGAAGCTGCACTTGTATTTAGTAATAAAGCAATATAGGGTTAAAAGTCCATAATTTTCAAATGGATATACAAGACAGAACAACTAGTAGAATCTCATTTATGCAGTACAAGGGTTGCTATCTGGCTGGCTAGAAACTGATTTCGACCTAGAAAACAGCAAATGTTTTTGTATCACAGACAAAAGTTTTAAGTGTGACATCCACATCTCCATTAAGCAACATTAATGAAACTAAATCAAACAAGTTCAAGATGCAGTACAAAAGTCACGCTGATAGAAAACTATATTCATTGCTCTATTTATATACCTTCCATTATCAGCCTCTTTGCAGAGCTAAATTCCTCTCATCATGACCAATAATAATAGAATGGAAAAAAAAATCTCATTGTATCTGACCAAGTCAAAGATCTGGTATTGGCGTCAATAAAGCTTTACTACTGCTTGTGATGATAATCCTGTATCATCCCACCCCTGAGGTGACTATATCTCAATCATGAATGAAGAGATCACTATATAAACGTATGCACCTACTTTGATGTACAGTAATCTGGCTGTATTCCTATGTATCTTGGAAGGCTGAAAAAGAACTGTAGGGGTCACAGTAAATCGTATGAGATTCAGGTTAACACTTTTTGCAATACCACTGCAATATTTCATATGTATGTGTTCAAAGGCAACAATTTTATTCAATATACACTGTTAATATAACTGATTTGGAAACTCCTAGCATAAATTTAGAGGAGAAAAACAAAGTTTTGCTCTAATTTTCTGAGTATGAAGATGTATCTTCCTACTAGCAGTGGCTGCTCCATCTTTGTCATGCTCATTGTTCGAAAACTCCTTGCTCCCTTGCCTGTATTACCAAGAGATAAAAAGTGAAAGGCAGAGTTACCTGAGGCAGTAAATTTTAGATGATGAAGATATTTCAGACCTTTGCTGTGGCCTCAAGTAGTTCACCCCTTTGGGAGGGTTTGTTAAGGCATAAAGGAAAGTTAGGCATTAAGTCTAGCTTTGCACAGACAAGAGTCCACCTCCTGAAAGGCAAATGAGCACTTATCCCTTGTTGAGTTCAACTTGTCAAGAAGAACTACAGTGTTGAAACTACTTTCAGGAAGGGTGGTTTTCTTTTTTTTTTTTTCCAGAATATCTTTTTATCAGGGTTACTGCAATTTTATGTGAATCAGAAGCATGTACAGTCTTAGCTGTGACACTCAGCAGATAAGTGATAAACGGTTGAGAACTGGCAGCTGTGATTTGTGACTCTTACTAAGTTTGCAGATGGGTTTAGCTCTCCCTTCAAAAAACAGAATTCAAGTATCCATGATAAAATGCTTTAACAATAATTGAAGTGAAAGTTCTGTATGTCTGAACTCTCACTATTGAGTAGAAACTGTCATAAAAACAGACACTGCATGCTTTAATCACAACAGACATACTAATTTTCTGTCCTACATAGAATATATGAGTGAGGATCACAGTGTGTAGGAAGCTTGGTAAGCTTTCTACAAAATGAGCAGTAATGTTGAAGAAGGTAAAGGGTGTAGAATTGCATGGAGGAGAATGATGCTGAAGATCAAACACACTGACAAGTAAAGGGTACTGAGATGAATAGAAGTAGAAATTTCACAGAATGGGAGGGGTAGAGATCATCTACTCCAACCCCCTGCTAAAGCAGGTTCACGTAGATCAGATCACACAGGAGCGCATCCAGGTGGGTTTGAAAACCTCCAAAGAAGGAGCCTCCCCATCCTCCCTGGGCAGCCTGTGCCAGGGCACCCTCACGCTTACAGGAAAGAAGTTTCTCCTCATGTGGAGGAGAAGTGGAACTTCCTGTATTCCATCTTATGCCTGTTACCCCTTGTCCTGCCACTGAACACTACAGAAAAATGACTCACACCTTCCTCTCAATACCTGCCTTTTAGGATTTTATAAACATTGATAAGATCCCCTCTCAGTCTCCTGGCTAAGCAGCCCCAGGTTTCACAGCCTTTCTTCCTAAGAGGGATGTTCTAGTTCCCTAATCATCTTGGTAGCTCTCCAGTAGAATCTCTTGAGCTGGAGGGCCCAGAACTGGACACAGTACTCCAGATGTGGCCTCACTGGGGCAGAGGAGAGAGGGAGGAGAACCTCCCTTGACCTTGATCTCCTTGGCTACACACTTCTTAATGCACCCCAGAATGCCACTGCTGTATCATGCTTTATTTGCTGTCCACCAGAACTCCCAGGTTCCTCTCCCCAGAGCTGCTGCCTGAAAAGTCAAGCCCTAGCCTGTACTAGGTGTAAACTTCTTCCCAGCCGTTATACAAATCCTCAACACTATCCTATTTTAATTATTTTATTACCATCATCTACACCTGAAAAACATGTATTTTTTAAGTAACTACACCTTTCAATACACTTGCTTAATAAATCAACACACCTTGAGAATTTGTGTCATCAAAATGCAGGTGAGCTTTTTGTATATACTGAGAATTGTAGAGTTAATGCTGGAGTTTTAATTTAAAGAGCTGAGGAAGCTCATTATGAGGAAATGAAATCTAAAATGAGTTAAACTCCTGTTATATTTAGTGGAAGAGTAAAGATCTACAGTATACATATTTAATTAGAGTAATAAATGTACCAACATTCTTAAATGTACAAATATTTTAAAACATGATGGAATCAAGTAATGGACTGAAACAAAGCCTATTATCAGCAGTGCTGTATTCAGAGTGTTTTTGAAAAGAAGCAGATGGGTAAGTTTATACTCAGGAAAATAGATTTTTAGCCTAATAAATTTACCTCCCAGAGTCTCTTTTTTACTGTTTGGCAGTACGCTATTATGATGGGAGAGCTATACCTATTAATCTGAAAGTGCAATGGATCCTCTCTTCAGGAATAATTTTTCTTGCCTGCATATTTATACCTTCCCCACCCTTGATTTAGAAACTCTGATTTATCTTGAAACAGATTGGTATCAAACTCAACCCTTTCTTCAGATCTGAATCTATTGTGACTTGCTCAGGCGTATGAGTGCCATAGATAAAAGGAAATTCAGACCTTTCCTTCTCTACTCAGCTCCTCCTGGGGAGATGTTGCAACCTGTAGGCTCTGCAGGTGGTCAGGCTTCTAGGGCTGATTTCCCTAAGCTCTACTCTGTAGCTACAGAGTTGTCTTCTCCTAAATGCAACTTGGGGTAAGACCTGTATTACCTGACTTGTCTTTTAGGGCAATCCTTTTACTCAGAGCCTTGCACATACCTCTGAGGCACTGAGGCATTTGTGGAAATTTTTCAGATGGGAACCACTCAATTGCAGGACAAGCATTCTCTGTGCTTCAGACATCACCATTCAAAGCTGACCCTGTGATTGGTCTTTCACAAGAAATTTTTTTTCCCCTGGCCAAAAGAAAACTTTGTTCTTCCTTATTAAACAACTCTTTTCTATAGCAGCGACCAACAACAAGTTAAATTTTACATTCACTTAAACCAAATGCATTTGGAACAAATAAATGATGGAATTGTGTTAGCTTTAATGCAAAAGATTTCGTTCATGAAGTCTTCATCATTTTATTCCACAAAGAAATTAAGAAGATGACATGATTAGCAGGTAGAAAAACAAATATGAGGACATGCTAGTCAGCATAACTGTTTGATGAACATGATACTCATGGAGTAGATAAAGAGCTTTCTGATCAGGCACTGAAAGATTTACAGCTTTCAAACATTTTGGGGAGTAACAGTGATTTAACTGAATGTTGAATGTTGACACAACATACCAGTGCTAAAAATGCTAAAAGTTGTTCCTATGGGTAGCCCAGACAGTTGATGCTGCTTGCTTTGGGCCCACAGTTAATTTTTAACGTTGTGGGGACAAGCCAGTGACCCTGTGTTCTTGCTTAGGAATGTCTGACCATTCACCAGGTCCCAGTTTCTACTGAACGCTCGCTATACTGGAATATTTTGTTTCTTAAAGATGTACCCAGTTCAAAAATTTCTGTATCACTATCCACTTTTTACCAGCCATTGAACTTTGTGGAATATTGTTGCTTTGGAGTGAAGATACATTGAGCTGTGAGAAAAATGTGTAAAAGCTAAGGGCCACTCAAAGAAGAATTAAATGACTTTTGATTATTAATTTATTTAGGTTTAAGAAATTGCTTTAGTGAAATCAAGATGGAGCACTTTGAATGCAGTAAAATTATAGCTTTAGCTTAAAATACCAACAGAAATATATAAGAATAATTAAATTAGGACATTGTAGAAATATGATTTAGCACTGTGCTTTAGTAATGCAATTGAAAGAGACATATTATTCTGAGTTTAATTTATTTGGCTAGCAAGTTATATTTAAAATAAATCCCATTTGCTGCATATTTGTAACTTTATCATATAAGGACCATATAGTGGAATTATATTGGATTATTTATTTTGTGGCCATTTCTTTCTGCATCTTTGTACATGTCTAAGTCATGAAGAGAAAATGAGAGCACTAGCAAAATCCAAATACTTTATTTAAAACAAAAAGTGTAATTGTTCAGAAATAGACTATTGACTTTCACTGGATTAAACAGCTCATGTACTGATTAGGCTGGAAGCTATAATTGTTCTTGTCACCCAAACTCTGCTCAGTCAATATCTTTTTATCATATACATTTTTAATCACATATTAATAAACAAGAAGGTGTGCTTTATTGATGGCTGGATTAGTTTATTGACCAACTCAACAACTCTATATATGGTTCCCGAGCACAGAAACAAGGTCAATGTGTAAAGATGAGGAATAGTACATTCACCAACTTTAATATATTTCATTCTGGTAGTCTGCTTCTTTTCTTAGAAGTGAAATCTATGTAGTGTCACCGATTGTATTTAGAAATTATTTCATATTTGAAACAATCTCACTGTTGAATCACATTTTGGGTTGAGTTGCAGGAAATAAAAACTTTGATAAACCCCTCTAACGTAACATAGTTTTGTTATCTTGATGCCAAGCTGCATAATTTTTTAAAACTTTGAGGATTCAAGTTTTCAGGTACTTGTATATTTTTACCATGTATTCATTAATTACTTATATTTTGGGAAATATTTAGACTTTTCATATTCTCCTAACAGCTACTTTTCTTCATCCTTCTAACAATTAAAAAAAAAAAATTGGGTATGTGAATTGTTATTGTGAGTATTCCTCTTGAGTAATTCAAGTTTGGAATGATGGCCTCTAGAATAACTGTATAAAATTAACAATTACGACAACAGAACATGACAGTACTGGTGTTCATTCTTTCCTGTCAGACAAAACCTGTACAGAGGAACTCTGCCCCTCCCCCTCCGCTCTTTTTAAATGATTGCTTTTATTTTGCAAAAGGATAGAAAGTTGAATAATAATAGGTCTTCTCATTGGCATGTCCATTTTGACAAAACACTCTTTGGCAATAGAAGAGTATTGAACTGAAAATGTGTTGATGACTTTGCCTGTCAGGCATCTATATGTTGTCCTAAAACCAAAAGTCATGTGGAAAAACAGCTGGCTGCCAGCATGAGTAGGGGTGCACGTCACCCAGAAACAAGTGTGTTTCCAACCTAAGGTTTTTAGTCTCTAAACCCCTCCAAATGCTTTCCTCCTAAAGACATGAACCTGAAATAGGTCTAAATGATTAATCACTGCAGTATCATATATGCCTTGTGCCTAAATCATTTAGGTGATGAGACATATGAAAAAAAAAAATCTGTCTTGACGCTCTCTAAAAGCACACGCAAAGGTGTTACTGTTTTGCTTTCTCTCCACATAGTTCTTTAGAAGCCTCTCAAATTGGCTCCATTCCCCTACAACTGATCACTGCTTATGGTAAAGAGAGACTGTCTGAAGAGGTCTTTGCATCTCTATTTCCCCATCCAAGAGCTGCATGTTGTCTCTCAAGTACAGTATTATCAGCTTCAGATTAATTCATTTATTATCTGGCTATATTTATTCTTTTCCTAGGTCCTTTTATGATACTGGTTGGATTTCTACTGGCTTTTAGGCAGAAGGTAAAAATACCTTAATACAATTTGGTAGTGTTTTTCTGTGCCTTTGACTCTGGAATTTAAAAGATGTACCAATTTTATTCTTTTTTGTGAGTGCTATTCTATAATCCTCAGGCTGCTAGTCAAGGGAAATGCTGAAGAGTTGTATATACTAAGGTATAGAATCTAGTGTAATAGTGAAGAGAAAGTCGCTAGTGTACAGCATTATTAAACACTGATCAGTAGCCCCCAGCAACTTCAGTTTTAAATTGAGAAGTTTGAGGAAACAAGAGTAGAAGAAAGGGTCTTTCACTCCACTAATATCTCAAAATATTGGGAAAGGAGAACTGAGGCAATAGCAAAGGGTTGGTCTGAACTGTGCATTACCACAAGATCTTCTCAGGAAACAAAAGGTGATAGAGAAGCACGTCCAAACCAAATGCAGACTAAAATCCTGCGGATGACTAACATACTGGCAAAACCATTCATATTCACATCAGTATTATCCTTGTAAAAGCGCCAAGTGCACCAAGATGCTGTGTAGAAGTTCTGGTCATGTAAGGTAAAGCTTCCCAGAGGCACCATTTAATTGGTCTCATTTTCTCTGCCAAACATCATCAAAGTTTTAGATGTTCAGGCCAGGTCTTGTCACTTTACAATTTCATCGCTTTTTGGATTACCTGCTCCCAGCCTAAATGTTCTCAAATGCATTTTCTGCCTGTACGTTTCTCTCTTTCTCATACGCACACCTCTTTCCCTAAGAGTCTTGAAGAATCCTTAAAAAAGTAGAGAAAGGAAAGTTATGGAATGTGAACTACTGTTCAACCCCACAAGGTGAATGGTTGTCCAGATGCTTTTTCATTTCAAGGGCAGACACAGGAAATCTTCCCAGCACTTTAGAAACAGAGTCTCCTCTATTGTTTAATTTTCTCAAAACAGAAGAAACAACAACAATTATGCAAGCTGTACATTCCATATGCTATTCCCTATGTAGATATGTAGGAAGTATACAGAGTTAGGTAAGCAAAAGCTTTTCTGGGAAAGTTGTTATTAAAGGCAAGGCAACTGCTAGAGCCAGTTTATGAAATGATTGAAATGAATACTACGCACAATGAATAGGCTGATTTCCATAGTAGGAACATACCACATCATGCCAGCATTGGCTGACTCACCACAAATAAGTGGGTTTAACTCTTGGCTCTGACACTGATTTATTGCATGGCCTTAGGCAAATCTCTGAACATTTGTTTTTACTTCTCCATTTATATGATTTGGATAATACTTACATACCTGAAGGGGATATTTTAAGGTACAATATGTTTAAGATACTATAAAGATTTTAAATGCTGTAACATAGCTAAGCCTCGTCAACACTGCCAGGCTAAAATAAACACTGGAATGATGTAAATGATGTGGTACATGTTCCTGGAATTGGGGAACTTCGCTGAACAAAGAGTAAAATCTTCAAAGAACCAAAGGAAAGAGAAGGAACAACCCATTGTAAAGGCAAAGTACTTTGCAAGGGTGGGTGATTTTGCAGAGGAAGAAGAACAAGTTTTCTTTAATAGGCAAGAGTTCAGTCTTCATTAATTATTTAAGTGGTTGGGACATGTGCTCAGGAGCGAGTGAAGAGAACAAAAACCGTAGGCCTTGGTTATCCACTCGTCTATGAAGCTAAGGAGGACTTTGCCAAGGTGAGCCTTGAGAGTTTGTTTCTACTTCCTACAGAATGTGAAAATAATCTTTTTCATTTGGACCTTTCTCTTCGGTCAGGAGGATGAGACAGCCTTTTCTGAAACAGTATGAGATGCTTTGGGGGCCTCCCTGGACTGGATCACTAAAAAATGATGATGCTTATCTTGCTGAACTTTCCAGCATGGGAAAAGTCCTGGCAGACCAAGAGAGGGGATGGAAATCCCTGTGAAAGAGAAGGCCCTAGTGGAATCTCTGGGTAGACAGCCCATTGTACATTGACACATTGAACTCATCTGCAGTGAGGACAGAAGTGAGAGGCTCCAAACCTCTGCTGGAAACTGGCCACCTGCCACCAATGTCCTTAAATCCTTAAACCCTGCTTACACCAGAAATAATGCATTTCTGGGCTCACCCAGAGAGAGGAAAATCCAACACACAGAATATCAGATAATACAACAGCATTAGCACTTCTGAGGTTTTCTTCCCCACTCCCTCAACTTTTTGTGAATTTTTTTTCTCCTTCTCTATTTCCACACTTAAGGCCTTAGAGAAAAAATGCACTATTAAAATAAGGTGAAGGAGAAGTCAGACAGCATAGAGAGTGTTATAATAGGATATGAAATCAGATTTACTAGTCTAGAAGTAGGAGGGAGAGGCTGGAAGTGAACAAGGAAGAGGAGAAGCTGAAGTGGATGTTCTTGAAGTGAGGAAGATGCGGCCAGAGGGTGGAAAAAGAGAGACTTCTTCTGAGCAGTGGTCAGTGGCAAGGCACAGGTGAAACAACAGCAGCCAGGTTTCAAGTATCAAGAAATGAGAATTGGAAAAATTAGTGCTTAGATATCCTTTTTTTTAGAAAAATCATTTCTTTTGGCATTGCAGTAAACCTGAGAAAAGGAGCTGAGTGGCAGAGCTTTCAGTGTGTTGAGTCTGGGACAGAACTTCCAACTTTTGGGGATAAGTCTCAGTCCTTTTTACTGGTTTGACAGGAAAGGGCTAAAAGTCTGCCTTGTCTTCCAATGAGCTCTACCACTATTCTACTCTGAATGTCCATTCTTGGTTGGATAATGTTGCTATGACCTGTAGCTTGCATTGCCCAGGCTAGTCACACAGGAAGGAGTTCTGACTGTCATCTCTCAACCTGCCTAGTTTGAACCGAAGAGCAGTAGGTGGAGAAATCTGGGTGATTTGCCTCCAAAGAGCACTTCTACTCCTAAGCACACTCAAACAGTACAGTATGTATAAATAGGGTAGGATAGTCTTCTCTCACATCCCACAGAGAACATCAAGGTAATTTTGAAGTTGCTCGTACAACCTACTTCACAGCTCCTTGATAGATGTTACCGAAGAAGGCAATTTCTGTACTTCACACACTACATCTATTTATCTGCCTTATTTACTACTTATCATGACCCTAAAGTCATCATAAAAATGGGAATCTAGAACACATCTAGAGATACTAACACAGTGCTGGCTCTAGAACTGTTTCTCATATCAGAAAAGAAACCAGTTTACAAGATGAAAATACTTTTAAGTTCTTCATTGATACACATCATTTGAAAGACACAAAATCAAGTTCATATTAAACTACCAAAGCTGATACATTTTTACTACATCTACAGACCACAGAACACTTTGCTTTCAAGAAAAGTTGAATAAATCACAGAGCTTTCTTAAGGAGACTTCTCCTCTTGTATTCAGAAAGTCCTTAATGTGACATCTGTCCCTGCACTGTCACCTCTTTTAAAACTAACAAATGCATGACATATAATACAAGATTTATAAATTAAAGAAACCCACCCCTTTTAAGTAATATTCTTTAAATCTCGGTTTCTGACAGTCTTCCTATTTGCTCAGTAACTGTAATAGGCGTATTTTTCAGAAAACAGTGAATAAAAACTGACAAGCTATCGGGGGAATCTGAATGCATAATTGATAGGGGCATAAATTAATATGATTAGGCCTTTATTGGGTGCCACTGCTGCCAAACCTACAAAAGGGGCATGGAATAAAACATGGCTATGTTCTCAGGGCTGATAGACATCAATATGTAATGCATATTATCTCAAACCTTCTCATGTAGTCTGCTTATGACAGCACTCAACCTAATTGAAATTTTTATCTTTCTGTTGCATACAGACAGTTTTGACTAGCTGCTTCCAGGGAAAAGAGAGAAATCCAAATGACCCAAACGAAGGTTTCTCTGTGGAGGTATATACTCTACTTGCAAATCACTTCAAAATGGCTTTTTGCTTTCTGTCTTTATAAAGCCATCTTCAGAAAGCTTCATTAAAGACAATCCAGACTTGGTTTGCCTCTCTCCCTTTTAACTAAGCTTAACTGTGCATTTCTTTAAAAGACAGGAAAGAATCAAAAGATTTCACTGTAAAAATCAATATATTGTTTACTCACTTTAACTGAGGCCTCATACAGTTCTTCATGCTGCATATGTAGAGCTTAGGAAGAAACAATTTTTCTGTTTATTATGAAATTTTAAACACTATGTCTCTCCAGACCTGTCAGGAGAATGTTAAAATTCAAGAGTAATTTTCTTGAACTGACACCCTCAATCCCTCCAAAAATGTTGGTCAGGTGATCCACTTTCATTTAGATAACTCTAAATTATTTTTGAAGTTTTTCTTTTTCAGTTCTCTTTAACTATGAATTCACACACTGTGAAATGAAAAGCCATGGCAAGAATGTGATACCTATGAATTCTAAAATGTTTCAAACATTTTCTGTAAATGAGAATGCAATCAATATTCACTTTTCATGAAGGGTTTTTGCACTGACAAGACAAAGTTGATTAAAAAGTTTCACATTTAATATTTTCCTCTTTCAGGAAAAGTTCTATACTGCATGAGTGTTCCTGAGAATGCATGCTACCATTACTAAATATTTTTATTACAGTAGTGCTGGGTGTTGTACAAATAAGATAAGGTGTCAGTTTCCACTCTTGTTTACAGTCTGAAACAGGATTATCCCTGGAGTAAGACACATTTAACCCATAAAAATCAAAATAAAACACAGGAGCAGAAATTGGTCCAAACCCTCACTTTGGCTTTACTGAAACTCATTTCTTAAGATATAGCAAATAATATGGGGTTTTTTTTTTACCTTCTAAAATATATTTAAAAGGTCACGCATTTACTTTGATAACTAAAAATCATGTTATTTGTTATTTTCATACTGTGACATGAAGACAAAGGCAGTATAGCTAAAAAAATACTTTCTTCTGTTAATGAACAATGTTTTACTCTTCTAACACTGCATCACTCCATTATCAAAACCAACAGAGGCTGCATGTTTTGTAGCTTGAAGAATGACGTGTTTCATTCTGGAGGATCCATATTGCTGCACTTCTTATTTCAAGTAATTTATTTCAGAGGCTACAAAGCATTCTCACTTTCATTTTATACCTGCCCTTGGTAGCTGCAAGTTCAAGATGTGAAACAAACCTGCTCTGACTTCATTTCCATTTATGTACCACAGAGAAGTGAGGGCAGCTAGTGGACAACAGGAGCTTGTGAACTTTCCCTCACGTATCATGGAGAAACTCCAATTCACTATAATGTGAATTTGTCACATGAATGAAGTTTTAATGAAATACAAATTGTAAAGCTATAGCTGCATAATTCAGGTGCTGTTTATTCCTACTTAAATTCTCTATTGAGAGTACCTTCCTTCCTTCCTTTTTTTTTTGAGAAACTAGACTGATATCCATATAACTAGAACATCCTCTGTGTATCCTCTGCACTGTTGTGTGGATTGTCAGGGGGAGAGGGGTGATGAGGTTGTAGACTGCTAAAAATTGTGCACTTAAGTTGGTTTACTACTTTGATTCTGTGTAACATTTTTTTTTTGTACCACTCAGTTTCAATATCTACAATTTAGTGACTACAAATACAGAAAATACAGAACGAGAAGAAATCCTCAGTCCCAGTAAATACATTGGTTAGAAGATGGCTTCAAGGCATGGATCCTGATATTGTTTCTTACTTAAAAAAGACTTCTCATTAGAGCATAGCTTGGACCTGTAACTACCTCATGGGGAATTATAGCTCAGAAGACTCTCTTGTGGTGATTTGTGATGCTGTTTGGCTGATAGCAAAACAATTTCACAGAAGCACTAAGCATTGCAGCACAACAGTCTAAGGTGAAATTCAGATGTTTATGTCTCAAAAATCATTTTTCTTATTAATCCATGTTTTACAGGTGATTTGGTCTTTTTCAAGGGCCCAAATACAGACCAGTTCATCTAGTGATAAAGCTCACAACTCAAGATAGTGTTTGGAGCACTAGGCTTCTCTCTTTTCTACTTTTTAAGTTACCTAGTCCTTTTGCTCACTGTAATATTTTCTTTCATCCACTTTGTTTCTGGCATCAAGAGACACTCATTTGGTCCACATGTAGAGCAGCTCTACTTCATGTTTAGAGAGGGGATTATTACACACTGGAGGTGGAGCCTGAAATGATATCCATACCAGGCTTTCTCCTTTTCTAGCTGTCTGATACTGCTAGCATCACCACAGTGGATGGCAGAGAGAGATACGGCAAGACTGGAGTGTAAAGCAGGGCTGGCTCATTCCACACTGCACTGATCTCTTGTAAAAGATTTGATAAGAATGTTGGTGCCCAGTTGTTTGGTATCTCAAAGTTAACATTGTAACTCCATTGCTCTTTTCTATAGTCCAAAAGAGCAATATGTTGTTGATGGCCTACTTCACCCACAGTTAAAGTTTTCACCACTCCTCCATCTGTGCACAGATACTTGTGACTTTGAAGCAATGGACATGAAACAGCCTGAGAAGATAAGATGATCCCATGGCCTTAGTAACTCTGGCTCAGATTCTACTTTGATGGTTAATGTCTTACACCAAAACTGCATCCACAGTCAATATGAATAGTGTTTTCAAAAGATAACTTTAAGTTAAAACTCACTATTTCTAATCCAACTATAAGATACATTTAGACATCTCTCTTCTCAATGCAACTTCAGACTGGAATCACAAGTCCTTACTTGAGTCCTTGAACAAAACTAGCACTAGCATGGGAAAAAAAAATATGAAGGCTGGCCACTGTGGAATACAGAGGTAGGATCCTGCAGACTGACTTGGGTGCTGCCCTGGGTTTTAATGTACTTTTTGTCCTAGATACCCCAGAGTCAAGATGTTGCCAACTGGAGTATTAATATCAGAATGACGTCTTTCAGATAAATGTAAGCCAGCTAGGACTTCTACAGAAAAGTGGTGCTGGTGGTGCTTTGTGTAGATCATTTTGATGTGAAGAATAATCAAAGGTTTTTTCAGTGGAGCAACTTCACATGCTCACTCATGAGAAAACCAGAACACATCATGACACAGTTTCGATGCCTCTCTGTCATCCAAACTTTCTTGCTGCCCTGCATACTTTAGTAAATACCAAAGTGTCTACTTAGTCAAAACAGAATTGCGTGTATGGAGGATGCAGTACATGAGCCTAGCTTGTAAAGACAGAAATTATCTGGAGACACTTCCTGCATAGCACACCTTTTAAACTCTCCAGAAGGGGTTGAACACTGCAAGAGTATGAAGATGTTTCATAATGCAAACGAAGGTTATCATAATGGCCTTGAAACTGGTCAATGAAAATAGGCCTAAGAACTATGTTAAATGTGGGGCGGTAAAGGAGAGAAACTAAGCGGTATGGAAGCATGGGACTGCACAGAAACTTAAAGCAATAGTCACAACACTAATAAATCATATATATTAACTAGCTCACAGAATCCTTGTATGGTAGGGATAGGCTTCTATCCATACATGCACAGAAGAGAACAGAAACCCAGAAAACCACAGATACATTTCTAGAGAGGTGAATGGCACCCGAAGCCTTCAAATCTTTGTGTAATTTTGAGGTTTGTTCCTCTCCAGCTAAGTATTTGGCTCATGGTCAACAAGAGATTTTAAGCAGAAGCTGCAGAAGTTCTAGACCTAAACCCCTACCAAACTACCTTGGAGGGTATCAGCAGAAATCCGACTGTGCTTTCTTGAAACCACTGAAACCCTGAATCTGACAAATACTTGGCACTTCAAGAGGCTAGAACTTGCCTATCTTAATATTCCCTCCTCTCACTGCAGGACCCATCTGAGGAATTTCAGCATTGTGATTTTTTCAAATTACCAGACTGAAACACTTTACATGTTAGTAAAATGTATTGTGTCAACCATGTTTTAATAAAGATCATTTATCACCTCAGGAAAGCTGCTGAGTAAAGCCCTTTGACTTTCTGCTACCCCGTTCATTCTTATTTCAAATAATGTAATTCTAACATTGCATTGATATTCTTTTAGATATTTTTTTGCCTTCTTTTTCATTAAAAAACTGGTTTCTAAATACATTTGATGCAACTAAGTTTTATATTGGTCTCCTTATGGAAGTATGCAGAAGATGTGCTCAGCTATATTGATCTTTGAGGAAATGTGGATGAAGTAGATAATGTGAAACCTTTTTGTCATTACAGTTATATAGGTTCTGGAAACTTTCTGTGTTTGGCTGACTAGATAAGTGGATGCACTCACATTTATTTGATTGGAAAAGTATGGGAAGTAAACTGTGTCCTCCTAGCTTCTGTACTGAATTGATCTTTAGTGTATTAATACTTTCCTATTACAGCAAAGGAACTGCTGACCATGAGAAGAAAAACACTTCTTCCTTTCTGCTGAAGCCTTTGGAGACTAGTCTTAAAGAGAAGGGTCATAAACAAGTTAAGAGAGGGAACAATGAAAGAGCGTAAGACAAAGTGCTGAAGATGTCCATCTCTAACTTCAGAAACTGAAGGAAAAAGAAATTACTGTTCTTGACTTTATTAGCTCCTTGCATTTGTCTCGTGACAGACCTACTCTTGCTTTCCCTGGTCTAGGGTAGCTGTAGGTGGCTGGCACTTGTTAGGTCTGGCTCAGTTACAGGTGCAAAGGCTGATACTTGGCTTTACTTTGCTAGCTGGGACACCAAGAAGAGGGTTATTAATATTTACATGCAAGTCTCATGACTCGTATAGGAGGTTGTCTAAAATGTGAATGAGTGAAAACTGAATGAGGTCCTTTCTACTGGGAAACTATCACTTTACCTAATTTTTTCCCCCTTTCCATCCTAATTCTTCTCTAATAGTTCAACATGCCCCAACACACCCCCTTTCTCTGAGTTTGCAGACCACATTCTGTATCTGCTCAACAGCAGACACCAAGACATATATAAACCTCTGAAAACAAGTCTAGGCCACGAAATCTTAATTTTGGATCCAGGCTATACTTTCTGTAGTGATAACGTGATAAAACTTTCAGTACTCTTACATCACTTGCTCCCTACCTATATAGGTTGTTGCTTTCTTGTCAGAACTGATTCACCCTCTGCTTTGTGGAAACAATGAACAATCAAGTTAAAAGATTTTGGTTTTAAAGGCATATCTTTTCTTAATCTGATTTACAGTGTGACCACAAAAAAACCTGTTGGATAGGCTCAAATGAGGCAGAAGTACTTTTCTGGCAAGGAGGAAAGCAGTTGGCAACAAGGATCATTTAAGCTGCTATTGCTGTTATAGTGCAGATGATTCATATATAGGATTAGGTGCTGGTTCGCAGGTAAGAAGCAGACCCTGGTGCTGCTTTCTTAATCTGATGGCTTTCAGGACCAGGATTAACCAAGACCAAATAGTCAGAGACAGGTTTGCCACAGAGAGTAGGCAAAAGCAGTGACCCAAATGTCATCCACAGTCCTGTAGAACAGGCAGGTTTTACAGCTGAGACTTATCATTACTGCACATCTCTTGTGAATGTACTGATATGAACTTAATATGCTGGCTCTTGGCTTGGTGCCTTTTCGGACAGAATCTCTCCTTCTTCCTTCCCTGTATCCCAACATGCATTTCTCTTTTTCTGAGCCCTATGAGCTGGCAAGATGGCAAGAGATACTTTATCATGAGGTCTCTTTGTACTTTTTTTTTTTTTAAAGTTTCTTTTTACGTCAGCCTGGCCTCTTCATCAAAATAAAACCCCGTTAGGTTCACATCCATACGATCAATCTCCTTTTTAAGTTGGTGCCCAACCCGCAATACAATTCCTGATAAAGATAGTGATTGACATAAAGCTTCTCTAATCAGAATAAATCCTGTGCAGACTAAAGGCTCTGTCCTATCGATGGTGAGCCTCTTATGCATTTCACCTTTTCATTTAAGTTTAGATTAGTATTTTTAAAATGCAGTCTTATTCAAAATTAAACAAATCTCTGCCATGATTGTTAAAATTGGTAGATAGAAACACACAAGATCTCATACAAAAATTAAAAGTGATCAACTTGTGCAAATAGGCAAAGTGATACATGGCAGATGAGACACAGCTCAGGAAACCTAGAGCCATTGCCTTAAATTAGGTGTACCAACTTATGTTGTCCAAGAATCTGGCCTGTTTCTTAAGGAAAATGGCGTGGATATGTTAGAAAAAATGGGTGCATAAATTACAGCTGCCCCCATGTCACTTTAGATTGAATGACCAGTGCTTATTCAGCCAACTACAACAGGTCTCACTGTCCTTGGCAGGATTACAGGGATAATATTTTTTATTGTGGATGAGCAACCCTTGAACAATTTCTGTACTGTATTAAGCATGAAAAGGCTTTTCTTTGACATCAGGTGTGCATGTCTTCTCACATTTATTTTTCTCCACCACGTATATTTATTGTGGCAAATACAGGGGAGGAATCTTCCTTTCCTATAAATGTTTGTCTTCTCCTCCATCCCTTTTATTGGAACATCACAAACCAATGTAGTGATCTTGTTTTGTATGTCTATTTTTATTTATTTATTTAATCAAAGACAACATTCACTATTGTTAGACTATATCATTTTGGCTTCATGGCTTGCAAAGGAATTTGTGGGCAAAGATGAAGACAGACTATCCTAGATCCTCTGTTAAAGAATTTATCTTATAGTCTCTTATTTACAACAAGTCTCATTTATAGTAATCAAAAAATTGCAAGCTGAGCTAAAACAAAAAGTGGTAAAAGATTGTCACCTTATTCTGCATTTATAAAAAGTTGTGGGGGCTTTGAAATATCCTCTACTGACAGGGGGATATGAAGAACTTCAATTTGGTGAAATAATATAAAAATGTTCTACATAAGAATGCTAGAACAACATGACTGATACTCAGCATATGTTATCTTAAACTCTGTATCTTAGGGTCTTCATTTTAAGAAAGAGAATTGCTACTACTTAGGGCTAAAAAAAGAATTCAAAACCTTTAATAACAACAGTGTAATCCTGTCATTAATTGTTAATACATTACCAAAGCAGAGGGTACTTTTGTTTTTGCCTTCCCTCCCCCCCCCCACCTTTTTCCCCCTTAGCCTGCATTTACTTAAGGATTTATTTAATTTATAGCAATATATTTCACATATTCATATAATTTCCATAGGTAATGTAGCATTTACCTTTATAAGAACTCTATCAAGAATTATCAGTATTGATAATTACCAATCTTACTTTAAAGATGTAAATGAGGAGTTCCTCATAGAGCATCCAAGCTTACCACCAATTTACAGAAAAGAGAACAAGCACATGCAGAGTGAAGTGGAAATAAACCTCCTTCCCCCCAAATATAATTGCATGTTTTAAATTGTATTTTACTGCCTCTCATAGAAAAATGTATTCTGAGCTTAATGCTGCTATATTTCTAAAGTTCAGATATAAGCTTCAGCAACATAAGATGTATGGAAAGACTTTGCAAGCCTACATGAAGTAGTGCATTAAAAGAAAATGTCTTCCTTTACTTGGCCAAATTCTCATTTTAATTATTTGAGACTCCAAACTTTCTTTTCCTTTAGGTGGTATTCCTTAAAGTATGTCTTCTCAGCTCAAGTGTCAGATCAATTAATTTTTTCTTTCTTTGTTTGCTCTAGAGGAGACTTCTTTTATTACAAGACAAGTAAAAAAAATGTACATATGTGATAGTAACTTTAATTATTGAAGGTTTTTGACACCACTGATGAAAATGCTTCCCACAAAGTCAGCTTTGAGCATAGCCAGTGAAAATGCTGTGAAGGTCAGTGTTCAAATTAACATACTCGCTGTAAAAACGTATGGCAGATTTTTCTACTAATAGAAGTAGTAATGTACAAACTATTTGAAAGAGTGATAAACTAATAACCAGAACAATTAGAAGCCTCTGATACTAAGCAACTAAACAAGCTTCCTTGCGAAAGAGAAACTTAAAAATTATGTCCTTGCCTGTTTCATCTAATCTGAGGTAACTTTGATTCCAAGAAGCCTTTTTTAAAAAAGTGTGTGATGTTCCTTCCAAGACCGTTGCCTGGCAGAATATGGATTGATGGAACAACATTGCCAATATCTCACTTAATATTAAAGATATTACACACTGGCCTTCTGATTCCTCTTGCTTCTCAGGGTGTAAATTGTAGAATGATCAGCTAGTTCCAGCCCCCATGCCATAGGCAAGGACACCTTCCACTAGACCAGATTACTCAAAGCCTCAGCCAAACTGGCCTTGACCACTTCCAGGGTTGAGGCATCCACAGCCTCTCTGTACAACCTGTTCCAGTGCATCACCAGCTGGTGAGCTATTACTCAAGGTGGATGGAGATAGCACTTTTTTTTTTTTCCTGGAGAATTCAAGGGAAAAAAGAAGCAATTTATTTTCTAAATGTTTTCATTTATGTAAAGAAAAGCAATTTCGCATTGTCCACATGTGCACCTTCCCTCCAAGAAGTGTGAGGATATTCTACCTCCTACATTGTATTAGCTCTTTTAGATCATCCATCATTCAGACCACTCTGTCATTTCAAGAAGTTCTAGATTTTCCTTTAGCCCTATGCCAGCTTGGCAGACTAATTCTGGTATGCAGAAAACCTAAAGAGTCAAAAATGCCACTTAACCTGTTGGTCCTTCAGAAAAATTAAGGAAGATGAGAGGGATGGGGAAGATTACAATCCAGATAATTCTTTCAAGCTCACAATTATCTTAAAATCTTTGATAAATTCTGTATCTTTAGATTATTTCAGGCCTAGTAAACTTTGGAATGCTACATGATTTGGCACAAATTTTCAAAATCCATGTAAAAACTATATGCAAGCAGTAATATTATCAGAGTCTTTGTTCTGGTAACATAGTTTAAAATTTAGACGTAACTCTCAGAGCAGACCAACAAAGATATTCAACAACAGTTCTCAGTGATCTAGAATAAGTGAGAAACATCAAAAGACAGGCAATTGATGTAAAGGAGCAGAAAAATATAGAGCCCAATAAATCATAACTAATGAAGTTAAACCAATGAGATTCAGCTTCCAAAAAACACTTCTTATTTTATCTAATAAGAAGACATGCACAAAGTCTCATTTCAGTTCTATCTTTCCTTCACGTTTTGGATTTGCAGATTCATTTGGCCAGTCTGTCGTTGTGAAACTAAGTAGCACTATTCTGGAAAATTTCCATCAAAATGCTGGTTGTTTTGAGCTGGAAAGTGAGATGCTACCACTTTCAGAGGTGTTCATGGTGATCAATAAACATGATGGCTGACTTTTTATCCGGAAAAATTGTAAAATGCCCAAGCACCCAACGAGGGTTTGAATATCCCTTTTAACCTTTCAGCTGCTTCGTCTGTAACTTTGCTATTTCAGAACTACCCACAGTTTATTTTCTGGAACATGAAAGATTAGACAGAGATCTCTTAACTAAACTGATTGAAAACCATAACTATCAAACCATTAGCCCAGCGAATCTCTTACACATACATAACTCTTCATGATACCAGATATTCCAACAGAGAAATATCTAAGTTGCAGGAAATATTTTCCACAGACTGTTACAAGAAACATTTATGCACACACATATATGTAACAGAACAGCTCCAAAGAGCTCTCCAAATGGGGAGACACTCAGCTAGCAGTTGCACTACCAGAAACACAAGATCAGGGTGGTTTTTCCTCATGTTAATCCATGAGAAGAGCAATGCAAGAGAATGCTGAAGCACAGGGTCAGTAAGAAACAAAGGCAGCAGATGAAGAAGTAAACCAGTTGGAGCTAGATGGAACCTAAAGCCAATAGACAGCCGAAGTCTGTCTGATGGGGTAATAAGGAGGAGTGGGATTAAGGGAGAGGAAATCTCCTTCAGCTTGGTAACAACCTGAATCTCTATCTGAACAGGGTTTTTAATGCTTTTCCTTCTGGTCTATGCAGAAACACAATAGAGAGTTGAGGGTTTTGAAAAGTGTCTAAGTAATTTGGCTGAAAAAATTAAAAAGAAGTAAAAGTCATAACTTGGCATTTAAAATTGTTTGTTAATCAGAAGCCACTACTAAGGCATTTTCAAATTTCCCTTCTTAAAAAAAGGAAAAGAATCTTCAGAGCCAGCTTTAGAATCTTATTTTAATTTTTCTTGAATAAATCTTGTCTGAAATAGAGCTTTCAGAAACAGATGACTGCACTGTTATGATTTAATCAACAGCCGTTTAAAAAGAATATTTCCAACCCTCACATTCTATATGCAGCATAACTATCTCAAGAGGAAACAAAAAAGACATGGAAAGTTTTGAAATTATGAAAGTTTTAACACCCAGTCTGTGTTTTAAAACATCATCTCAATTTCCCCTGTGCCAGCCCATGTTGGCCAAGAATTGCTTCACAGGCCTCATGTATACACACAGCCTGTGATGGAAGGTGGGGAAGGGAAGAAAAGCAGTGTGTAACCACAGTAATATCAGGTCTACTTGGAGCTTATACAGCCCCAAAGTAGAGGACTGAATAAAGGGATTCTCTTTGTGTTTAAATTAATAGGTTTCTCTGTTCTGGCATGAAACGTTGCTTGCTTGCTTATCTTGATGAAGTGGAATTATCTTTCACTGTCTTATCGCACATTGCTGACACAAACTGTTCCTAACCATTAACAAGACCAGAATGTACAAACATGCTTTATTTTTTTAAAAAAGGCTCTTCCTACCTACATGGGAACTCAGAAAGGGTAAAAATATTCCATCCTGGTGAAAATCTGATGACATGTTTAACAAATTCAAATTCATTTAATTACTTTTCTTAATAAAACTTAAGTTCAAGGAACCAAAAATGAATAGCTCAGGATACTTTTTACTAGGCAGTGTAATATTTAAGTGGCTTGCAAGAGACCCTAATGCTATGAAAATTAAGAGGCAGTCACTGAATCTGCATCCAAGACAGGATCTCTAGGTTTCTCTGAGCAGTACTGGTTGTTCCTAAGTTGCTGTCTGTTAGTTGAAATGTATTCGTAAGAAGAGGCTAAAAAGAGATCTCTTAAGTGTCAGTGACTACTATTGTGTGTATTTTTCTCCTTGCTGAGAGACTCACAGGATGATTACAGCTGGATAGAATTGAGTCAATACAACATTACAAAATTTTAGGAATGTAGCAGCTCCTTCCTCCTCATCCTCTCTGTATTTCCCCCATCTTCTCATTCCCCAAACAGCATGCTACTAATTGCACTTTCCACTCACCTGACTTTCCTTTAAGTCTTTTCAAGAGGATTGCCATTTCTAGTCTGCAATTCAAGGCTGTTATTCCCTTTGCAAAAAAATCAGCTATATTGAACTGGAAATCTCACCATCTAACTATTTATTAATATAGTTTTAAAGGAATTCTCAGATTTTTGTTGCTAACTGCTCACTTGGGTTGAAATGTGATGCACTTGTTGGCAGTGTTGCCCCAGAGGGACTGCAGTGAGACAGACTTACTCAAGCTTCACTTGAACACAGAAATGAAAATCAATAAACAATTTGAACTTCTCAGAAGAGAATTTTTCTCCTCTAATGAATATACAAGCTTGGTTACAGCTTAATTTAAAGATTGAATTTAGTGTGTGTTTTTTCCCTGCACCAGGAGCATGACAAACACAAGCTTCAAGTGACATATCCCAAAGGGAGACATTGTTAAAAAAAAAAAAAAAAAAGGGAGAAAAAAAAAAAAGAAAAAAAGGCAAGCAAATAAACAACAGCAAAACTTTTTTTTTTTTTTCCCTTGAAAATAAGGAAACTAACATGCAGAACAGGCAGTTACAAAACAGATCTGTTTGTAGGTGACTGCACAGACCTCTCAACTTTAAGCTTCTGGTGGGGCATTTTTTTGTAGCATATGTCTTTGTATTTGCTTTTATAAGAAACTGAAAACAGTGTGAGATTACAGCGTAGGGATGCGTAAAACCTCCAGTGGCTGGAGAATGTTTGAATGCAGGACGGGTGTGTGTGTGTTTTGTGAGTTACTTTTGGAGACACACTCTCAAAATTGTATCTATTTGCAACTTTTGCTTTCAGTAGTGGAGCCTGTTAATAATGTTATTTCTGTAGAAGTTAATGACATTAGTTAAATAAACAAAAAGACTGTAGAACAAATGTTTCCAAAATAAGAAACACTTGCACTTGGTATTAACTGTTGTAAGGGCTGATGCTGGGATCAGCTGCTATGGTTTTGGTTTTCAGAATTTCTGCAATTATTAAGCTAAACTGCTTTTGTCATCTGATACTTTGTGTTGACGAATTGATTAGTTGAGAGCCACAAAAGTGATTTGGTACAGTATTTTTTTCTTCATCTCATCAAGAGATAGATTTGAATTGTAAAATTTGATCTCATCTGCGCAAACTGGAAAACAGATAAATCAGATCTTCTATATAATTGTACATCAACTGACATAAGAAAATGAAACGTATTTCAAAATCAGTCCTAAAAATATAGTGTTATGCTGAAAAAAAGAAGTGTGGGAACGTAGATGTACCCAAATACCTGGAAGTGCAGATTTCAACCACTTCAGTTATCTTAATATAGTTTCTGTACAGATAAGCCCCTAGAGAATATATTTAAGACGCTCACTCATATAGATAATAGGTAGCTTGACTTTCCAAACTAAACCAGTTAGAGACACATTTTTGTTGCAATTAAAAAAATCCTAAATTTCTTCAGCCCCTGAACTCTTTTTCATGTTTGTAATCTTAACACCCCACTCAAAGGGATCTCTAAAGCTTTTAATTTAAACTACAATTATTCTTTTGTCTACTGGGAACCCAGTGCAAAGATGATGTCCTGTGTGCAAGAAGGAAGCAAGCTGAATATTAATTAATGAACGCTGCTTAATATGCGGAAGAAGAGGAGCAACAATCAGTTGTGAGCCCTTACATATTAACTGGTAGATCATTGTTATTCTAGGAGGCATCATAAGGCCAAATGCAGGTTACAACTAGTTTAGAAAAATCTCTTAATTAAGAAACATGAAAGTTTAAGTCTCTCATTATAAATATCTTATTGTGACCATAAAAGACATCATTTAATGGTGTGATGGTTTAGCACTTTTAATGCAGTCTGAGGTGATGAATTGGACTTAGGCTGTTAATCCTTTTGCAGTAGGATTCAATAAACAAGCAAACCACTTTCACTATTTTTCCTAAGATGCAAAGAAACAAGTTCTCCTTTTCTTAATGACCTGGGAAGACCGTGAATGAATAAATCTCCATAAAACATCTCTCTCCAAGTAGTTGGTTCAAGAGTTTCACAAGAAGTAGTCACACAACTACTCTCCTGTTTTTCACTTGCCATGACTATCGGCGGCCTTGCAGAACAGAGGAGAATAAGAATGGTGTTGACCAATACTTTTTGCTTTTCTAAATTAACTAAAGCAAGAAGATAAAACATTCTCATCAGCAAGTCTCTAGGAACCTTGCTAAAGATGACTGGCCCCCTCGTTCCCATTTATCAGGTGGGAAAACAGATCCATAAAAAGGTGAGGTGTGATCTAAGGCTAACCATGAAGCTAACATCAGATGAAAATTGTATAGATTTCCAGACAGGGTCTCGAGCCTCATCAATGTACTTTCCTTTATAAGAAATTATTAAAAAAAAAAACCCAAAATTATGGATATTAAAATTACAACAAGAATACATTTTTATAAGATTATATATACATGTAATATGTCTAAGGACAGGAGTGTCAGGAGATGTAGTTTTTATTACTGCGTAGGACTGTGTAACAAAACTAAAGCTAGCCAGTGCACTGTAATGAAAAGAACATATTTTTCCAAATCTGCTTCTTCCCAATATGTCTGACAGTGAAAAAGAGTAGGTACACTAAGAATCAAATTCAGTTCTCAACTGTATGCAAGGTTAACAAATGACAACAACGATTATTTCAGCAGAGGACACAGCAGTGTGCATTGATTCAGCTTTTTGTTCTGTACAATGACTTATGTGAGACTTTCTGGCATTTACCATACATAAAATATTTTCTTGATATGTTACACAGAAATACCTTTCTGCTTGCTGATGGTAAAAGGCTTCTCTTCCAAATATACAATTTCTCTCTGAAGTAGTATTTAAATAGCTTTTACAGAAATAATTTGGACAGGCAGTAAGATGTAGCAACACATTAGAGGGAACTAACAATAAGCCCTTTATTTTACATTAAGCCATGTAAACATGTTCTTATGGCTATATATGGTGAAAATCTTCATTTTGTGCAGTCTGGAGAGTTTCAGCATCTTGATTTGAGAAATACGACCACTGATCTGGAAGAAGTATACATTTCCATTTTGCTAATATCCCTACATTAGTCTGAAAATGCAGTAGCTCTTGTGAAATACAAATAGGTTTCCTTCTCAACATAGAGCAGAGCAAGGCCACAAAATCTGACTCAGTTAAGGATTTTACAGAGTTATTTCTTCTTATCTGTACCAGATGTTGTTTACAAAGCATTCTCCATTGCTGGAGATCTTCAAGGTATGATCTGGTCTTTGTCTTTCAAAATCTGAATCAGGTCCTTTTTCTGTTTGTTTGCATAGCTACCCATCTAAATATCATTAGCCCAGTGCAGTTATACAACTTGCTCAACTGGAAGCCACATGATGCAAAAAGCAAGACTGGGTAAGAGTTGGAGAAGGGATGATGTTTACAATATATGGAAAACCAATAAGCTAGTACTTTCAATAGCTTTCTGAATGGTGCAAAAACTTCCACTAAAAGTAAACTCCAGTTGACATGAGGGAAGCTGAATTTGGCCAAGAACACTTTTAAGTCTCACTGGTGATGGAAAAATCACCAGGTGGCACTATTACATATTAAGATAAAAGTTTGTGTCTGTTGACAGTTTTCCACTGAGTGGAGAAACCTTTGGGGAGGAAGTACTGGCCATGAGAAAGGTCTTGATTGCTGCTGGCCTGTATTGTGCCAGACCAGAGCAATCTCCTTCAGCACAGTTGCTCCTGACCAGAGGTGCTGGGAACACTCTGTCCTGATTTTGACCTCATCTGGTCCAGGACAACTCATGGCATGTTCCCCTCATCCCACACAGGTTCCCATTTTCCAGATGATCTGTTAAGCCATTGCACATGTTATACTTTGCTAAAAGAGTGGACCTATGGAGTATGAATGAATATACTTTTTCTGTAAGAAGAATAAAATTAGAAAAGCTGGGTGCAACAGGAAACGTTGGCAAGAACCTTCCCCTTCCCACTCCCCTGCCCCAACATGAGAGAAGGGATGTGGTGACATTCAAGACACAGCAAGCCAGAAGTCGTTCTCAAAATTAAACACATTGTCAAAGCAGTGTATTAACATAATGGGAAAGCAACAGAAATGTGAAAATGGGTCAATCAAAATTTATTATAGCTCACATCTGATTCTTCTCTGTGACTCCTTTGCAAACTAATACCATTCACAGAATTTTTCAAGTTACTTGTGAAGTTCTGCTGCACTTGTTCTCTTACAAAAACAGGAAAAAAAGGAATATCTCCCAACCCTTAAAATGTTTTATGTCTTCCTGCTTTTTCAAGCTGTTTTGCTCTCATGTGGGTGGATAATGGTCTTTAAGAATTATTTAAAATCTCACTCTTTCCATCAACAACAACACCTCTGTCAATTATGGTCATATGGTTAGAAAACTGGTTAATAGAGACAAGTGCTAAGTAAAAAAATTTAAATGCCCCCTGCTAAATTTAATAACAATCTTCTAATTTTCTTACTGCCTTGTTCAGACAGAGTTTGAATGCTACCTTCCATCCAGGCTTTTCTGGTTTTGTTTTTTTGTAGAAGAAATAGACTACAAGCAAGTCAGTCCCTTTTGTCCAGAGATCAGAGAGATTTTCTAAAGCTCAGCCATCCTAAACCATAACCCGTTTGGTCTCATCATTTCCCTTCTCATAAACTCAGTATCATACTTATATTTTGTACACTCGAATATTTGCAGACTGAGCAGGTTGTCAGGATGCAGCATATGTTTAACTGAAAATAGCATCTCTGAACTTAAAGGCAACACGAGCCATGGACCATACCAATCACATCAGATTGCTCCTTCCTAATAGGAAAATCTCTCCCACTCCAGCTTTCCAAAGTAATTAGTGTCTGAATGGTTTAAATGATGTCAGTAACAGAAGAAGGAAGGTAGCTTGTTTACTCTGAGACGCTATCTCAAATGCAGCTCGAGGTTAGGCTACGCATTCCAAAGAAAATGTCACTACCCTATCACAGAGGAGATGGCTGTGATTGAACAGATTTCACAATTAACTGGTTTCTCATAGCTAGAAACAAGCTCACACACCAAGCAGTCACTGCAGCTCTCCCTTATAAGATAACATGACATCTTGTATTATATTTACCTGAAAAACCACTACACAAAGCTTATCACTCCTGAAACCTAAAGACATGATTTTTAAAAGTACTAATTTAAGTAATCTTTTAATAAGAGCTTCCTGACCGTATAGCCTTGGATCCACCATCTCTAGTAATAATTAATGTTTACTCGCTTTTTCTACATTTGCCTTTTTCCTGTTTGGTGCTTGAACTGCATGCTGGGTATCAGCACTTGATTAGAAGAGCATTGCCAAGAACTGCAATTTAGGCACTTTGGGAAAGAATCATAATGTAGACAATAATCTAGGTCTTACAGGCAGCAGAGTAGCCTGTGGTTCACTTTTCTAATAGAAAGAGTTACACTCTATTTACTAGACAACCTTAATTTGCCATCTGAACTGAATTAATTCATTAGTTAAATCAGTGCTTAGCACCATTTATTTCCTTTAAGTAACATCACAGAAATTTAAATGAGAAGAATGTGTAAACAGTTAGTAGGATGAGAAAATAAGTCACATGAAAGAAAAGATATATACTTTGTGACCTGATAAAGGGGAAGGAAAAACCCTCAGTCCTTTCTCAACAGCTAATATCTCCATCCACACTACATTTTTTCAGTTACATTTGTGGGATCTGCCTTTACCTTAGTCCAGTTCTCTTCAGCTTTCAAAAGATTCTTGAGGAAAAGAATCTCAGCTACAAATAATAGAGCAAGAATCATAGAATCATAGAATGGTAAGGGGGTGGAAGGGACCTTTAGAGATCAACCATCAAAATAAGAAAAGGAAATAAAGGGAAGGGTAGTAGCCTTAAAGTATAAATTCCTAAATTGTATGTGTAAAAACAATGAATTAAAACATCAAAGAAATAATTTCAAGAAAATTCTTTTTGGATTAATTTTAAATAAAATCTCATATGCCCATATCCTCATATTTACTTAGCAAGTAATCACTGAAATCCCTACATACGCATGCCAGTTATTACAGAAATTAGACAGAATGCATAGAGAAATTTTCTGAAATACATGTAGGCTTTTCTTTTTCAATAAAATGCACCACAAAGGGAATAAAGAAATTCTTTACCCAAATTAATCGTGAATTATTTTGTCATGAGAATAGAAGTTTATATTCATTTAAATGAAAGCACACAAATTGTTCTTGACAAGAAAAACAAAGCTAGCCTTAGGCAGTATTTTCATTATAGAAAAAGGCACATGTCCATGAATATCTAGTACAATATTAACAAAAACTGTTCAATTAGCCATGCATGTGCCATTGTTATGAATATTTATTTGCATTGCAGCTAAGTAACATTGATACCTTTTTTTTTCAGCCTGTTTAGAGATACAAAATGAAGTGAACGTTATTGCTCTGTGGAGAGCAGCACAACTTCTCCCAAGAGATGGTCAGACATTATACTTCTGATAAGAAGAACCTTCTTCACTACTACTTGTGTCATTCTTTTTTGCTTAGGAAATCTACTCAAGGAATTATAATCCATTATAGAGTAATTTTTGATACAACTGACAACCTAATCTCATCTTTTCTGTAGAGAAAAGTTATTTATGTAAAGCAACCTAATACATGGGTTCACTTTTTCTGAAGTCAATGCACTTGAATTGTGTTCTAATTATGTAGAGCTCCCTTTTTCATAAATATTTTTCTAAAAAAAATCATTTTCTGGTATAAAGTGTTGCAAAATAGCAACCGTAAAGAAAAGAAAGCTTTACAGGTGTATATATACAACAATAATTACGCTTACACTTGATATGCTTAGTAATAATTTAGAATTGTTCTGTTGGTAGGAATAATTACAGTTACCCATTCACTATTAAATGTCATGTGAGTTATGTCTCCCATTACAAAGAAGTTTTGAATATGAAGCATTTGTAATAAACTGCCTCTGAAAAACTGCAGAACAAAGGCCTAGTTTGAAAAAAAAAAAGATTCATGTGATTAAAAAAGTTCTGTATATGAATAAAGGTATTAGCTGCAGAACTTGCTCTTAGAAGGAATTTCAAATAACAAATCATTAGAATATTACTCACTATGAGAACTTGAAAAAGCAAAAGTAACTGAATAAATTTGTCCCATTTATGACTGCCAGAAAATAAATCTTCAACAAAATGGTTTGGAAACAATTAAATATGGTTTCCTGAAATCTTATTGATTGTGGATCTCATTCTAGTTTCCATTCTACCACTTCAAGAATCTTTTCCAAAATCCACTAAGGTCAGCAGAAATCATCTTATGTAGTGAATAAGCACTGATCACAGAAATATTCTAAGTCATTGATTCTCCATTAAATTATTTCTGAATGATTAGGGTAAGAATCACTTCTGTAAATGATTTTAGAATTTGCCTCTGTTCTTCTATAGGCTTTATATAGATATTAATATTTATTGTCAGCAGCACAATCCCATGTGTTACAGGAACGCATGTTAAAGCAGGTAATCCTTACAATGTTTAGAAAAGAAGAGAATGGTGAAAAGTAAAATGTGGCATAAATGTATGAAGTTAGATCTGTTAACATAGATAAAAGAATATCAATTATACTTTAAGATGGCTTAAAAGCAAACAGGCAAATGTAAAACAAGGACAGCAATAGGTAAGCATATGGAAGATGATTCATGCTTACACAGATGCTGTTGATTTCTGGATGGGTTTACCTGAGTCTTGTCCAGAGAAAAGCATACGTTAATAGTAAGATACATTTTCTGTAGCTGATCTTGCAAGCATCTACAACCTTCCTTCCTGGATAAAATATGACAGTTTGCATACCGACACACTGAGAAAGAAAGGATAATAAAATTGTAATAAAGTATTCCTCTAAGGAAGACTTTGTTTGATGTCAATGGGTCCAGAATGAAGACATTGAAAAAGAAATATCCTACAGTTGATGAGCTGGAGAGGGAAAAGAAAAAAAAAAAAAAGGAAAGAGAAAAAAAAAGGAGGAAAAAAACCCAAGAGAGAGTATAAGATCTGAATAGCCCTCACATCTAAAATCTCAACAGATCACAGTTTTGGAGACCGCTGCCAAGAAGGATGCACATTGAAACTTTTGTTATCTGTTAGAACAGGAGCTGTTTGCCTCTTCTGCTGCTCTCCCTTTGCATGTGTCACACCAAATGCATAGCCCTGCCATCACAAAAGTGATAGGAGTTATTGTTGTAAATGGTGTATGTTGTGTGTTGGTGATGAAATTGGAAGAGACAAGCACCAGAGTAGTTTTGCTGGTAATTTCTTCTGATGAGATACTTGCAAGTATAAAAGCAAGAAAGAGACAAGATAATATATGATAGTGTTCTGGGAGAGTTAAAAGAAAGAGTCTTTTGGTTAAACAGGACTTTTTTTTTTTTTTTAACCCCCTGCTTAATTCTGAATGCTGTCTCTATCCAGCCAAATGATGGCATGGTAGCAAAGCAGTAACAACAGCTGTGAACATGTGGCAGCACAGACCTGTGGGTGAACTGCACAAGCCTTCCGGGGACCCGGCACAATGCTGCAGGTGCTGGCCCACAAAGGATCTGTGCCCACTGTGTTTTTGCTGTTACCTGTACGAGCTACATCAAAGACAGCATGTGTACATATGATCGTATTATGATCACATGGTTTGGCCGTGTAGGCACAGCAATCTGTTAGGTGCTTAGTACTTGGATGATGCACATCAGAAGAGGATCAATAGATATAGTCAAGTAACCAAAACCAGATCTAGGATATGAAGGTCAAAACAGATTAGAACTGAATCTCCAATGCAGGGCCAGCAAGAAAGTGGGGCTAGCAGGGCTGGCATGCAGCACTATTTGGAGGACTGTAGCCTTTGGGGACAAAGGAACTGGTAACAATGAAGGAGCATTTAGTCTGAATCAGCAACAATAGTTTTTCATATAAGGTTACAGAACTTGCCATTTGTGAAGAAAAAGCCTATAAAAAGGTGTTTATTTAGTGTGGGAAAGGTTTAAGACCTAATAAAAAAAAAAGAAAAAAAAAGAGCTGAGCAGGCAAACCTCAAGCTTAACCTCAACCCTCTGCAACCTGGAGCTCAGGGGATCTCTCAAGTCACTTCAGTTTTATCTCATCTTGTCACTGCAGAACAGCAACTGTTACCCTATGAAGGGAAGAGAAGTAAAGGAAGGTTGGAAAAGCGTTTTGTTTATCTTTTTATTTCTCAAGCTATAAAACTCCATTATAAGTTTATTTTTACAATCCCTTTGATGGGAAGGCAAGTTCTTGTTTGCAGTCTGCTCATAGACAGCTTCTGTCGGAACAGAATGTGCCTGGAGTTGTGCCACCCATGGAGGAGACCCACACCAGAGGACTGCAGCCCTTGGGAAAGACTTCACACTGAAAAGGTTTGTTAATGACTATATCCCAATGAAAGATCCCTTGGAGCAGGGTAAGAAGGTGAGGAGTCCTCTTCCTCCGAGAAGAAAGAAACACCAGAGATATCTGTGAGGGACTGACTACATCCCCACTACTCCCTGTGCCATTAAGAGGGGAAGAGGAAGAGCTATCAAGAACAGAGAGCTGAGCTCAAGAAGAATGAAGAAGTGGGGAAAAAGGATCTTAAAGTTCTGGTTGTATTTTTCTCATCATCCTGCTCTGGTTTTTAATTTTGTCTGTTCTGTTTATATTTGGTAGGAGATTAAACTATTCTTATTTTCTTCCTGAAGTCAAGTAGTTGAGCCTGTTTTGCCCGGAACTGTAATTGGCAGGGAGCTCTCCCTGTCCTTGTCTCAATCCACAAGGTTGTTGGTTATCTTTTCTCCTTTCATCTCACTGGGGCCTCTGCCACCCTACAGAAGGCAGAGGTGTGTATGTGGGGTGACCGAGCAGTTGCATGATGCTTCTTTGCTGGCTGAACTTGAACCATGACTCTGTCTTACTGAACACTGTGAATCTGGATGTTCACTAGATACAGCACGATATCCAAAATTACCCTGTGAATCCTGTGAGTGTAAAAGGTGGCATGAAGCATGGCAGCACCCAGGTTGAAGGGCTTCAATTACAGCTTTCTGGAAGCGCTGAGTATTGTTCAGCAGCTTCAAACATAGTGCTCTACTGAGAGAAAGTACTATGGTAATGATTTGTGCAGTCAGCAGCAAAAAAACAGCTCTAGAGAAAGCTGGGTAGAAAAATTAAGAGACATTTATTATGCATGTTATAATCAAACAGGACACAGGAGAAATCTAACACAGCAATCTGGTTTTTGGTATTCAGCTCTCACACGGGGAACCTTTAATCTGATTGAACCTGTATGGTAACTGTTTGTTTTTCCTGACTGGGAGTGCACATGTGTATATGATAGTATGATGGCAGCAGTCCAGGCTATTAAATAGAGCAACTACATTCAATAGGAAGCAAACAATAACATTAAGCCTTCTATCATTTTTTGCTATTAGACTGAATCTAAAGTTTTCAAAAGAATACAAGTTAGGCAATTAAACATGAAAAGCTAATATAACTTTAACTTCTAAATAACAAAGTATCTTTTTTTTTTTTTTTTTGGTGGCTTATGAGCCTAAGCCATTTCAGAATCTCAGGAAAAAAACTCCTCTGCTGGATTTTTCTCTTTCCACCTGTCATAAAAGCCTGATATGTTGAGAGGCAAGGGCTGGTTTGAACAGCAATTATTCTAGAAGTCAGACACTGAAATACTTTCAGCATTTGATGCAAAAGAGGGAACTGGGCCAGTAGCATCCACCACAAGCAGTCTATTTTATCACAGGCCAGCAGGATTCATCTCAGCTGTGGGTGTTGTATTTTCTAGCAGTCTTCCCAATGGCCTCAATCCTAGTTATTCCACTTGGAAAACAAGAGGCTTCCCAAACTCTGGGCATACATTTAGATGTTGTACTAAAGTTTAGGGAAAAATAACTTGTAGAAACTGTAAGATTACTAGAAGTTTTGTAACCTTCAGGTTAGGCTTAAATGGTAGGTAATCTGTTCCACAAGGTTTTGTCCCGCCTTTTTCCAGAGGAAAAGGAGAACAAACAAATATTTGGACTGCCACAACAGCATTAATAAACATGAGAATGCAACAGCTAGTGTTATTCTACAGAAATGAATGAATAAATAAATAGACTATAAGCACTTTATTCTTCTCACATAATTTCTTCTCAGTGACATTATTGAACAGACTGTTGAAAACAAACATCGTTAAATGAGAAAAGAAGAGCAGGAGCCTGTCTAATTCCCCACTGCAACATTTTCCAATGACGAATGCTCCCTAAATGGATTTAGCTTTTTGAAAAGAAGTCAGAGAGAAATTTGATGTGGCCCCCTGACCCCTGGTAAGCACATGTATCTTCACCTGTCACATAACACACTGGCACTTGCTTACTTTTCAGCAAAGACTATTGATTTTGCTTATTGGCTGCAGGCTAGTCCATAAAGAACAAATTACAAAGTCAGAGGTCTACAGTTAGCAATTGCTTGCATGATAACAGGGAACTCAGCACAATTCCCTCAACGCGATATTAACATTCTCACAAATGTGTGCAAACCTAAAACCTTCATTTCTGCTGTGAAATCCTCTGTATTTTCAATGATATACAGCAAGTGAAACACACAGTACATCCCATCCCTATGCCAGTGATCTTAAACTACAGGGATTTTCCCCTTGTAACTAATCTACACTTCTGGTTTAAACAATTTCTTTATAAAGAAATTCTCACCAAGAGGGAAAGGATTAGGCAATGGTTACGTTCTGCTGTAAAAAAAGGAAAAACATTTGACAAGACCTACTGTTAAGAATGTCTTCACAACAGATTTTTACACAAGGAAATCCAACATTGTGACTTTTAAGAAATGTATCATTGTGCTACTTCTCAGGAACTGTAATGAAGTTTATCTTTGCTCCTCCCTTAACAGATGACCTTGGGGAAAAATAATTTGATTTTTTGCACCTTGCTTTCATCTTCTGCAAAACAGGATACAATACTGTCTACCACTACTCAAGCCCTGTTGAAACCAGCCACCTAGAAGTCCATGCAAAGGCTGTGTAGCCTAGCTTTTATTACTTAAACGGGACAAGTATAAGAAAATAACCCATGGTATGTATGACAACTGAAAGAGCCTGAGCTGTTTTCCTGAAAATTCATTTTAATTTTTGGATCTTAAGTAATACTGGCACAATATCATAATTGCAGTTGTCTTTTAATGCCCCAATCATATTAAATACAAATATATATTGCTTCTCCTGCATATATTTTTTTTACTGAAAGACATGAGAACAATACAGAAGAGGCTGATTTTACACCATTTCAAGCTCTAGAAATTTATGAGAATTTCAAGTGGAAAATTACTAATGACAAGTGACAAAAGTATTATTTTAAATTCCATAGAAAGGACAGTTTTCTTAAATTTTTAAAGATGTTTTCCATGATGAAGTGTATTGATTCAGCAGGCCTGACATGACAACTTTCAAGAAAAATTTCCTTTTCTAGAATATTTAACTGAAAGAGACTAGAAATTTCAAAAGTGGGTTACAGCTGAGCATATTTGAAAACCCTAACTCCTTCCCTGTTGAAATCAAAGAACACCAAAAAGCACTTTTGGAAACTCCTAGTAAGTGTTGACTTAGTGTGCTTCTATAGACTGTTTTGCTTAAAGTCAATTGATCACCAATCAGCTAGAACTGGTGAGTGTATTTGTAAATGCTAGTGCTGACACTTCCTAGACATTTCTGGTTTATCCTAGGCCTTAACATGGTAACAGTCTAGAAAAATAAGCTACACAAAAAGCCTGACAGGACAAAGTAATCTTGTGGAGTAATTTGTAGAGCAATCAGATCAGCGATTTCCCAGGACATTGGGAATGCACAGTCATTTGCATGAGTCAAATGACACTTAGAAACAGGTTGCAATAATGCCTCACCAGGCAGCAATAAAGCATAAAGGCTCAGGGCAATCCTTGAGAGACACAGTCCCAAGGTTGGTTAGACTTCAGAGATGGTGGCAAGTAATTTTTTAATTGTTAAAAGTCAGTTCATGCTGTTTGGGGCAGAGAAGTTAAAAAAGCCACGGGTACCCAAAACTGAACTGGTCTTCTTAGTTTGAGACCATAATTCAAATATCTCCCAACTCCATGTAGTTTAACCTACATGGGAGACATGCACATTACAACAGGAGTCTCTAGAACTACTCAGCCTTGCTCTGCTGCTGTTACCTTGACACCTGGAAAGCAAGCAGAAATACACAGTGCCCTGAAAACAGTATACAATCTCATCACTGATGATTTGTAACATTTGGAGAGGGAATTCAACTTCTATTGCAAAAATGTCACCATACAAGACAAAAGAAAAAAAAGCCCAATCACTGGAATATGTACTCAAGCAATTTGGTTGTTAGGTAAGATGATCTGAACAAGCCTCAATAGTTTTTGACTTCAAACAGAAAAAACATTAAATCTTCTCAGCCATTTGTAGTTACACCTCTCAGAAGAGATTCCAGGTGGTGGACCCTGTTAGACCTGCTCATGATCTGTGCTCCAGAAAGGAAGCACAATCTGGCACTCCTGCACTTAGCACTTCCTTCAGTATCTCATTTAAGATACTTTACATTTAGAATCATTTAGGCTGGAAAAGAGCTTTAAGATCATCAAATCTAATGGCAAACCTAACACTGCCAAGTCCACCACTAAGGCATGCCATTGAGTGTCATATCTACATGTTTTAAATGCCTTCATGAATTGTGACTCAACCGTTTCCTTGGGCAGCCTGTTGCAATGCTTAACCACCCTTTCAGGGAAGAAATTTTTCTTAACATCCAGTCTACATTTTAGATGGTTTATTGTTCATTTCCAAAGCAGATATTCAACTTCATTTTGTATAGAAACCTTAGCTCTCCTTCTCTGATGGTGAGAAGAACCTAAAAGTTAGGTCTTACTGTAAATGACCACTTCTATGCCTAGTTCATAGTGCCATGGTGACCATGTTTCTTGAAAAATATGGTTTCCGAGCCTTCCCATAAGAAAATCCCAGGTGACAGGCATGTCATAGTTTTGACTGTCTGTATTGAGCAACCAAATCCAGGATTTTTGTGAACCCAGGACACTGCAAGTGGCTTAGGCTACAACTAACCATCCTGAACACCTAGATGTAGAGACGTCTTCAGTAGACATCAAATCTACATATTGTAGATGAAGACCTTTCCATTACCAAAAATTAGACTCCCGTTTACTTCTCAGCTCACTCGCTTTTCCCTTTGATATCACAATCCAGACTTAAACTTCATTCAAATAATGAGAAACCCTTATGATACTGTGGATTGCATCTCTGTTGTCTATTCTACAATAAAAAAACCCAGTCAAACATGAAGGATTTGGTAATAGAAAATCTCCCTACTGAAATGTAATGCAGAAGTCATATAAACATTCAGGTTCATATAAGAAATCGTTATGGTATTAGCAGTTACAGAGAGCAAAGGAGCCCAGTGAGTTGGCCAAAACTTTTGATTTAAAAAGCTCTTGAGTTTTTCTGCTGCAGAGGGATTTTGTGGCTTGTCTTCAATAGTTTGTAAAATTAAAAAGGAGAAGACGGCTTACACTACAAAAATTGAAACTGAGATTATTATTTTCTCAAATTAATACAGATTCTGGAGCTGGAAGAAGACCTGAATTATCAGGAAACTTACAATGAAACAGCAATTTGATGACTTTCAATCCACCCAAAGGGAATATGGCTGAAGAAAGAGGAGACTACTTGATGTCTAAACCTGCCTCCACATTAAGGCTTTACAAGGAGCTCTAACTGCAGTGAGGAGCTTATAGCAGTCAGCAAGGGATGCTTGCCATTTGATTAAAGAGAATCACCATTATGCAGTATCTGCTATTCCTCACTATTTCCACCTTTTCAAACAAAACTGAATGGCTTGTCCAGGTGTAAATTTACAGACATTTATAAGGTTATTTATGTTCTTTGAAATTAATTTTCTTAACTATACTACCTGTGATTTTAACGTAAGCATTTCATTGAAAAAAAAAATCCTGGTAATAGCTCTGCTACCCCAAAGGAGAAGTAATAAAAAGTGAAACCTATCTAGAGATTAGACATTCTTTCTAATTTTGTCCAAGTAAGAGAGACAAACATTCTATTTTATTACAATTATGAGGCTCTCATAAATAGACATAAAAGGAAAAGCTGAAGGATTTCCATGGATGATAGTTAAACTCATTGGTTACATGGGGCAATCCCAAGAACTTGAGCTGGAAACTGGGCTGTAAAGCAGATATATCCCTTCATCTCAGTGTTGACAAGAATTTAATTACTTTTTCCACACGAGTCTATCATATTTAAGCTAAGACAGAGGTGGATTTTTCAACTCCTCCTCTTCCTGATTTGTATAATCAGTACCAAAGGCATAATTCCAAACTTGCCTTTTTAAAAATTATTACTATTTTGGTGGGAAGGAGAAGATTTGTGACCGCAAAGAGAAGCTGAGACTATTATTCAAACAACGCATCTTCATTTCAGTAATAAAACTGAATTATTTTTCTCTGAATGGCCAAATACTGATGTCAGTACTCAAGCCACTTCCATTTCTTACGTGCACCGTCTTCAAAAGAAATTAAACTTGCATTTTGCCATTTTGTACTTCGTTAGCTCTGATGTGGCAGGGAAAAAAAAAAAGGAAATGAAGCACTCTGAACCAAGAGATAGATAATAATAGATACTTTCACTTGCATCTCCTTTGCACTTGTTAGGTCAAAACAGAGCGTAAATCATACCCTCTATTCCTGATACCTTCTGCAGATTTTCAGCTTTGGCCACTTCCAGTTATTGATGTCCTGAATCCAGTACGACTGTGATTTGATAAAGAGAATATTGAAACACTTAAAACTTCAAATATTGTGGAGTTCTTGTTTACATTTCACACTAATTTCCATAAATCAAAGAAGCAAGAGTGATATAAGAAAAGACATACATTGTCATAAAACTGGTAAGTAATAAAAAATACATAGTTATTTAGAACATATGCTAAAATTATCACTGACACAATGTAACATCCTGGGTTTTATTTTCTGAACATTGTTCTTTTGACAATATAAATGGTTTTATAAGCTATTTTTATAAATTAACACTGTTCTGAGTTGAAGGCATGGAGTGCAACTAAGACACTTCTGGATTTGCAGTTTGGTTTGATGAGACAGCACTGCACTAAAAATATCAGCTGTGCAGTTTAGCTGTATCCTCCAAGAGAAACTTTGAAAAATACCTATGGCTATTATAAAATAAATAAAATCCCCTCCCCTAGTTGAGGCCAGGAAAATAAATAGAATTGTTAAGTATAAGATATCTAGCTGTATCCTAAAAGATGTACTTAAGGACATTGCTAGGTGTTATGAAGATTTACTAAGCCCATTTTTATTTCAGATAAAAGAAAGCATTACAAATTTATTTCAAACAGTACAAGTCAGTGCTACTGTTTAAAATTCATCAAAGAACCCTTCAGATAGACTGCTTATCTATTCAAAGCCACACACTGTAAGTGAACTCTTACTAAATTCTCTATGTACAGATCAGGAATACATGTACTCTGAATAAAGAGAACTTCATCTGACAAATTAAAGAGAGAGTGAGCAAGAGGGAAAGTACAGGGTGTGCAGCAGAGTCCAAATGTGGAGATCTACTGCACCTTGTAAAGCCTGACAGCATAGTATGTCAGGCAGGGAAAGCCTCAGGTACCACAGCCAAGTTTTGCTTGTTCCCATGATGTGATTTAGTGCCTCAGAACCATGCAGCTTTGCAGCACGTGGACATCTTACGGTGTCGAATGAAGGGAACAGATTTGTCATCACTCGCTGCCAGGAGCAGTCCTGAGCAGGGACATTTTCATTCTTCGACAATGATTGCTGTTACTAATTCTACTGTGAAACGTGCAGAGCATCTGCATGGGGACTTGAGTAAAGTGCTGCCAAAAACAGCACTTGCTCTATGCTGTTGCTCCTGGTGTCTGGTTAAGGTGGCAGTAAGACAGATCATATGACTTAAACCATTGCAAAACCTCATCACTTTTCATGGGAGAAAGGAAAAGTGCTGATCCTGAGGCTTTTATGCTGAGGGAAAGCAGATAAAAATCTGCAGGTGTAACAAAAAAAAAAAAGGTATGAGAAGCATAAAATAGTGTAAATAAGGATAAATTTTTATGGAAAACAAATAAAGATCAAGCACGTGATAGCAATTAAATGAAAATAACAATTTAGAGACATAAGTACAGGACTGTGCATTGTTAATCAAAATGGATGGCATTTTGATTTCCAGAGTATCTGTTAGTTTTAAGCTAAAACCAATATTGATACAAACAAGCACAAAGATGTATGGATGTAACCATTTATTTTTTTTTCTTTTTCCAATGAAGAGGAACTAGCGATAATTGACTGTAACTCTGCCTGGCTCCATTCTCCAGAGAGACATAATCATTCTGGATATATGAAAATAGATTGTTCATTCTAATCCACTATTGTTTTATACTCTTTGGGGCCCACTTCTCAGATGGTGATAATCAATTGCATTAGTCATTGAAATACAGGGAACTGATTTACTCTATCAAGGGTTCTGGCCTTGAGCAATGCTCGTATTACCCATTTAATTCTTTTTGTAGCAGCAGCAAACTTGTCTTCTCTCACCCAATATGCTACAGAAAGCTCAGAAATGCTATCCATCTGCTGCTAAATCATATTAAGAGCAGACACAAGAAGCTATGTAGTTGAGGTTATGACGCTAGGTCCTCTAAACACTGGAGTTTCCACTTTGTGAGCTCTTCAAAAGTTCTGTGGAGCCGCTGAGAAACAGCTATTTTAGAGCCAAGGCAAGAACAGTTTGGATTTGTGCATATCCTCAATCATTACTAAGGTGTTCAGCTTTTTCTCAGCCTGTGTTTTCTTGGCCTGGATTATTATGCCTGCCATTAAGAGTGTCATGAAATGATGAAGTTTACCTGGGCTTTTCTAATTTGGGCAACAAAACAACTCAGAGAACAGCCTTCCCTCCTCCATTCCCCTGGCTCATCAGCACCATCTTACTTGAATTATCTGTTTGAAAAAAGCCCCAGAAATTGGCTGCATTTAGGTGTTAAATAGCATTTTCAATCCAATTGTCCAAAGGGAGTGTGAATTTGGTATTAATTCTATTATACAGTCACAATTTTATTAGCAGGGGAGGAGCAAAGTTTATCACTGTTGTCAGCATGATTATGCAGCTTTCTCGTTTTCCTTACCTCAGAGAACATACGCAGCATGGTCTTGATCAGGTTTGTCATCTTCTCAATGCCTTGTCCACAATGACAGTCAAAATGAATGAACAGATCGGCACTTTGAAATGCTCATTGATATCTTGAGGTCAGATGTTTCTTGCCTGTATCTGGACCATTTCCAGACACATGGGAAGCAGCAAGAACAACAGCAGCACAAGTGTCTCTGCCAGTCTTCCTCAACTCTATCGTGCTCCTTCAGTGAATGGCCTGTCTGGTTAACATGTAACAGAAGTCAATGCATAAGATTGCTAGCTTCTTTTCTTTCTTTTTTTTTTTTTTTTTTTTTTTATTCCCAGGTAATGAAGAGCTATTACATCAAAGCAGTTTGGGGGCATTGCTTAAACTGTCTTGCTGACTCTGAACTAGCTATCATGTTATTCCTCCCACACAGAGCAGAACAGCTTGGTCCTGCTGTTTAGGGGTCTTTGCCAGCTGCAGACAAGAAAAGATTGTTTTTTTCCCCCTTTTACTTTTACCTGTTCTATTTTCTCCACATTTTTAACTGTGCAAGTTCGATAATGTTTGCAGCTTTGATGAAATATAATTCAAGGGAACAACTCAACAAAAGGAGCAAAAATTAAAAGAAAAAAATATCACTATGTATTATCAAGGCATGCAGATATGCAGAGCTCTTGTCAATATGAATATTCAAGGAGGACAAATTCTGAAATCCTTAATCTGTTTCAATATTTATTGTCTCTAATTACTGTTTTTGTTCAAGCAAGTATATCCCAAAACTGAAGAATAACATGCAGAAGATCTGTAACTGCAAAGATGTCACAGTTCTTGTTTGGAGTAACTCATGCTGTGGAGAAGTCAATAAGAAACTGCTCAAGGAAACTAAACTGGGACATGCACTGTGCTGAGATTAAAATAGTTTATAAAATCGTAAGAGCTCTAGGACATATGAATTTAACTGAAAGCTTTGATTTTTGTCCCCCCTTAAAAAAAGGCAAGCAGTTGAGCAAACACTTTTCAACTTTAGAGCTGGCAGTTAACATTTTCTGATATGCATTTCTTTTTGTCCCTGTCATCACAGGCTCCGCAGATTAACATGCAAAGCTGTCTTAAAGAGACAGTGAAAGCAATGGCTGGCACATTTTGGAATACTTCCTGGAACTACTGTCACTTCAGCAAAGGCAGTGTCATACCTCAAAAGAAGAAAGGTGTGTCATGAGTGAGAAAACACACCCAAAGAATGTTACTAATCAGTAAAGATTTTGTGCTGTTTCCATAATGAAACTCCAGTGCTATGAAGAACTTTTTTGCTCTTCAAGTCCTAGGGTTAGAACAGGTAAATTATAAGTCATCTCCTGGACAAGTATTGCCTTAAGAACACCATGGTCTTGCCATGGGTTCTTTTCACACCTCCAGTCCTGGGACAGAGGAGACACCTTCTGTGAGGTAGATGAGCCTTTCAAGCTTTTAGCCAACAATAAATTGTCCCAACTGAGCAACTCAGGTAACTGAAAAAAACCCTCAAAACTATGAAATGCCATTGTGTATAACGTTGCTTGGCTTCCTAGCATATTCTAAAACAAACTGCTCCACTCAAGTTGTCATTGAAAAGACGGTTATACTTAAAAGTCTAGGTAAAGGTTTAAGGTGACACTGCAAAACCAAATTTCAAAACTCTTAAACACTATGAGCCACAGTACATACTACTACATGATTACTCCTGTTTACTTCACTAGTCCATTTACTCCTATTTACTTAATGAGTCACCTGGAATGCTTTTTAATGTGTTTACAATAAAATGCAAAAACCTAACCAAAGAAGCTCTCCAAATTATTCTAACACAAAGATATTCTTTAGATCACACAAAAAGAGCTCTCATATACATTTCCTTTTTTTTTTTCTTTGCAGAAAGAGAATTCTATTCAGAAAGGCAACACAGATTGAAGAAAGGCATACAGCTAAAAGTAACCTACTGTCGGTGCCTTGTCCTATGGTATAGGGCTTAAGGCACCTTAACTCAAAATTTCTAGGTAATTTGAACTCTTGAAGCAAAATACAAAAGACAGGTAATTTCAGAGATATACAGGATCCAATAAAAAAAGAGCTTTGTATATCAAAACCAGCACTTTGAAATAAACCCATAAATAAAATGCAAGTCTGAAGCAGGTCAAGATACCAAGAAAGCAGGAAGTCCCTAACCCATTCCAAGGAGGTCAGGGGTACCTCCAAATGAACTGCAGTAACAAGTTCAAAACATGGCAGATATGGGTTGCAATTTTTCACATCCAATAATTGCATTATAAGAAGGAAAGAAATTATATCTTCCTGCCTCTTTCCCTAATAGTGGGTGACTTATGGGTACCAGGACAGAGGTATGATTGTAAAGATACATGATGCCAAACTAATGTTTTGAACAGGCACACTGCACGGTTGAATTATCAACAATGCTCCTCTCCATGCAGAATAACTGCATCTTAATCTGTACCTGGCTCTGTCATATCCCCATTTCAACCTCTTTCCTGATACCATTTCCTGGAGAACGAGTTGTGATCTGTCAGAAAAACACATTGTCCATAACCTCATCCCAAACCAGAAGCAGCCATCAGATACATGTCTAAATTCTTTGTAACAGCAGTCAAGGATGCAGATGCCACAGCTTGTCTATCCCACTACCCAACTAATCTGGCAGATTTTGTCAAATCTTATTAAACTTTAACTATTGCTACTCACCTGTTGTAGGCCTGAAAAAAACCAAAAAAACTTACAGACTCAGACTTGTGCTGCAGGCTTTCAAAGACTTAATTGCTACCATATCCTGTGCNAAGAGAATTCTATTCAGAAAGGCAACACAGATTGAAGAAAGGCATACAGCTAAAAGTAACCTACTGTCGGTGCCTTGTCCTATGGTATAGGGCTTAAGGCACCTTAACTCAAAATTTCTAGGTAATTTGAACTCTTGAAGCAAAATACAAAAGACAGGTAATTTCAGAGATATACAGGATCCAATAAAAAAAGAGCTTTGTATATCAAAACCAGCACTTTGAAATAAACCCATAAATAAAATGCAAGTCTGAAGCAGGTCAAGATACCAAGAAAGCAGGAAGTCCCTAACCCATTCCAAGGAGGTCAGGGGTACCTCCAAATGAACTGCAGTAACAAGTTCAAAACATGGCAGATATGGGTTGCAATTTTTCACATCCAATAATTGCATTATAAGAAGGAAAGAAATTATATCTTCCTGCCTCTTTCCCTAATAGTGGGTGACTTATGGGTACCAGGACAGAGGTATGATTGTAAAGATACATGATGCCAAACTAATGTTTTGAACAGGCACACTGCACGGTTGAATTATCAACAATGCTCCTCTCCATGCAGAATAACTGCATCTTAATCTGTACCTGGCTCTGTCATATCCCCATTTCAACCTCTTTCCTGATACCATTTCCTGGAGGACGAGTTGTGATCTGTCAGAAAAACACATTGTCCATAACCTCGTCCCAAACCAGAAGCAGCCATCAGATACATGTCTAAATTCTTTGTAACAGCAGTCAAGGATGCAGATGCCACAGCTTGTCTATCCCACTACCCAACTAATCTGGCAGATTTTGTCAAATCTTATTAAACTTTAACTATTGCTACTCACCTGTTGTAGGCCTGAAAAAAACCCAAAAAAACTTACAGACTCAGACTTGTGCTGCAGGCTTTCAAAGACTTAATTGCTATCATATCCTGTGCCTGTACATCCATTTATCATTTTCTCTCTCACACTAAACCACCAACTCTTTCACTCTTCTCCTTTAAGGCCATTCGAGAAACAAAACCCCAACCTCCTTTCACCAGGTTTAATGTTCTCCTTTGGACTGTTGATCTCAGAAAGAAGAAGAGAAAGGCCAAGGGTGAGTGAAGAAGTGGGTATGGGATTGCACTTCTCTGCATGGCGACAGATGTGCCTGGCAGGGCATGATGGAACAGAGCAATCAATGGGGGATGAGGTTTCTACTCCCAGTGTGAAGGAGGAGTAGAAGAGAAAACAGAGCTCAGGTATAATCCAAAGTCTTGCCTTCTCATATGCACTGGCCCTCTAGGGGCATCACAAACAGTGGTCTGTCAGGTTGTATATTCATCCTAGGCAGCCAAAGAATAGAGAAACATCTTTAATATCTGTCTAAAGAGTCTCATAACCAGAATTATCTACCTTGATGTTGAATTAAGACTCTTGAAATACACAAGGAGTCAGAGGGACATCGCAGACGGATTTTGTTTTGTTTGCACACCTGTAGTTTGGAAAACCTATGAATTCTGGGCAGTTGGAAGTGTGGGGTATTTTCACAGAGGAGTAACAAAACAAACAGAATCCCAGTGACGCTCCACTTCCATTTAGAAGATACTACAATCTTTGCATAAAATATCAGGTTCATTAAGAAGAGTGTGTCCAGGTCATGGGAGGTTCTCCTTCCCTTCTATTCTTCCCTGGTGACAGGACAAGGGGTAACAAAGCAAGTTGCACTCAAACATGGGGAAAAAACTTAACTGTGAAGAAACCCTGGCACAGGCTGCCCAGGGAGATTGTGGAGTCTTCTTCTCTGGAGGTTTTCAAAACCCAGCTGGATACATTCCTGTGCAACCTGATCTAGGTGAATCTGCTTTAGCAGGAGGTTGGGCTAGATGATCTAGCCTCTAGGACCTCTGGAGAGGTCCCTTCCAACCCCTTCACCATTCTGTGATCTGTAAAATGTAAGGGTTCATATTCAATCTAATCTACAAATTAATCAGTGGCTCAGCAGGTTGCTGCCATTTACTTATTTTACCTGTATGTGGGTTTATAGACAGGTTGGATTATCGCAGCTGTTAGTTTGATGGACTCTTGACTGATTAGTCTCAGTAGAAGATTTTTCTGCACAGATAATCCCCCTTCCCCTCAACACACATACTTTTTTATTTTAAACAGTGCTCCTAGAGACATTGAACACCTACTTTTTCAAAAGTTTGTACAGATTTTTTCCACTGAAAGAAAAAAAAAAGATTTCTTGAACGTGTGAAAACTGGTACCTGAGGAAAGTTTCTGATATTCCATAGAAAGATTTCCATCCCCTCCCCTCCCAAGTAGTAAAGTACTTCTCTTACCATTTCTAGCATTTACAGAACTTGAAAAAAGTAATTGCCTTTTCATGGTATGATCATCTATTTGAATGCATACCTTTTCCACCTATTTCCCCATAGTTTTCAGCTAAGAGTCATTATTTTGAGCAATTTTTGCAACTTGTATTTTTTTCTGTATTATACTGTTCACACTCAAGCATATAAATACTAAGCAGAACAAACCAGAATATTTATTCACAAATGGGTAACAAAATATCCCAGGACCCAGTTCCCAGTTTGTATGGAATTAGATGCAGCTGCTGAAGAGGCTGTTTGGCTCAGAAAGCTCCTCAGCTACCACTTTTAAGTCTGACAGAGACTGTGAATCAGAACCCTCAGCTACAGCAGTTCACAGCCAGGGATATTTGTGTAAACTGAAATCAATAATGATTTAAACTGAGGTACCAGGCCCTCAGCTCTGGGCATGCCACCCAATCGGCTGCCACAACAGAGGAGGGATTAATCACTGGGACAGGAACATCTGACCCCACATCTCTATGAATCATCAGACCTCTTGAGCTTGCACTCTTGGACATCTGCCTCTTCCCGATCTGCTCCAACGTAAACACTGTAAAATTAAAGCTGAAAGGAGCTGCAGCATAACCTAAATCATTGTTCTGCATATTTTTTTTTCAACATCAAAACCCAATTTCAACATATGAAATAGTTGAACTTTTATTCTAAAGAGGTTGCTGTGGTGTACACAATATTTGTAACAGTTTATGAGCATAGAGATTTAGGATGTGTGACTCGGTTTCAAGTGTTTTGTAATGTTTTCAGAACCATCTCAAAACACATATGAAGAAAAAATGGTTGGTTATCAGGGGGAGTCAACATGGATTCACCAAGGGGAAACTCTGCTTGACCAACCAGATAGCCTTCTATGAGAGTACAGCTGGCTGGCTAGATGAGGGCAGAGCAGCAGTCATCTACCTGGACTTCAGCAAGGGTTTTGACACTGTCTTCCATAACATCCTCATCAGAATGCTCAAGCAGTGTGGCTTGGATGAGTGGACAGTGAGGTGGATTGAGAGCTGGCTGAATGACAGAGCCCAGAGAGTGGTGATCAATGGCACAAAATTGAATTGGAGGCCTGTGGCCAGTGGGGTTCCACAGCGATTGGTTCTGGGGCCAGTCTTGTTCAACATCTTCATCAATGACCTGCATGAGGGGACAGAGTGTATCCTCAACAAGTTGGCTGATGACACCAAACTGGAAGAACTGGTTGATTCCCCAGAAGGCTGTGCTGTCACTCAGCAGGATCTCGACCGGCTTGAGAGTTGGGCAAAGAGGAACCTCATGAGATTCAACAAGGGCAAGTGCAGAGTCCTGCACCTGGGAAGGAACAACCCCATGCACCAGTGCAGGCTGGGGGTTGACCTGCTGGAGAGCAGCTCTGCAGAGAGAAACCTGGGATTCCTGGTTGATAATAAACTAACCATGAGCCAGCACTGTGGCCTTGTGGCCAAGAAGGCCAATGGCATCCTGGGATGCATCAAGAAGAGTGTGGCCAGCAGGTTGAGGGAGGTTCTTCTCCCCCTCTACTCTGCCCTGGTGAGGCCTCATCTGGAGTCCTGTGTCCAGTTCTGGGCTCCTCAACTCAAAAAGGACTGAGACATTCTGGAGAAAGTCTAGCACAGGGCCACCAAGATGATCAAGGGACTGGAATATCTTTCTCATGAGGACAGGCTGTAGGAACTGGGGCTGTTCAGCTTGGAGGAGACTGAAGTCATTAACACTGACAAGTATTTGAAAGATGTATGTCAAGAGCATGGGGAAATACTTTATTAGTAGTGTCCAGTGATAGGACTAGGAGTAATGGACAAAAGCTGGAACACAAAGTGTTCCACCTAAACTTAGGAAAAAAACTTTACCATGAAGGTGAGGGAGCCCTGGCACAGGCTGCCCAGGGAGACTATGAAGTTTCCTTCTCTGGAAATTTTCAAAACCCAGCTGGACATTTTCCTGTGTGACCTGATCTATGTGAAACTGCTTTAGCAACAGGGAGTGGACTGGATGATCTTTAGAGGTCCCTTCCAATTCCTGTGATTACTCTGGAAGTATATTTATTAAAAATCCATGTGTTCTAGCAGTTTTGATGCTTAAGAAATTGATTTAAACAGTTTTATATAGACTAACTTTTTATAAAATACCTTTTTATACTTTAATTACTACAATTATAATAACTAACCAAGGATTGTTAGAAGGCTGGAAGACTTGGTACAGTTGTCCTTGTGATGCATTACCATTCTTGTCCATGTTGGAATAATACTTGTAAATAGGTGTAAAAGCTACTGCAATCTGCTGAACTTGTACTCTTTAGCAACTACCTTACTTATTTTGTGGATGTGATTGTTTTAGGAAGATTTTCCTCAAAGCTGTAGACCCTTGCCTCAGTGAGAATGTCAAGAAATATGCTTTGGTGAAAGCAACCATCTGAAACAGCCTTTGACCGAAAAAAGATAAGGGGGAAGGTTTTACTTCTTTCTATGGGTCTAGAAGACAAAATTCAGAACCTTAAATAAAAGGTCAAATTCATCTTTCACTCATATTCCTGTCAAAAATAAACTGCAGTATCAACAGAATCAGATTCCACTCTTCTATGAAGTCTTATTACATTTCTGGATGTTACTTTCAACACAAATACTTCTACACGACCCAAAGCACTTTGTAACTACTGCAGACCTCATTCTGAGGTCACACGGAGGCAATTTATCATTTATTCCACTGGACTTGTTAGAATTACAGAGAGACAAATTGGCTTATCAGAATTACAGTCCCTTAGCTGCAATAAATAAAAGATATATTCAAATCTGTGAGCACTATTACTTAATCTTTCATTTTCATTTCCCCCAAAACTTTACCCAAATAGAAATTAAAGCTCTGCAGCTGAAACTGAGAGGTTCATGAGTCCATAAAAGGCACAAGACTAATGTTCTCTACGTGATGGCAAATTACACTTCTTTGTGCACATTACAATACTTTTACAAGAGTTGCTATGCAAAAAGAAAATACCAATGATCATTTAACATAGTAAGAATTCACTTAAATGAACTGCCAGAAGAACAGAACTCTTAAAATAATTGATTTTTCTCCACACCAGATGAAAAATGCGTAACACTGTACAATGAGGTTCGTTTGAGCAAAAGTCATTTTCTGTCCATTAAAAGAAACATAAAATACATTGGGATACTTAAAAGTCTTAGAAGAAATGATTTGCACACCATAAATTTACAAAACACACACAAATTTAAGTAAAACACCTTAATTAATGCTTTTAGCAAATCTCTATAGATACTCTCAAATATTTCCCAAATAGAAAACTTACATCCACTACACTCAGACCACCACCATCCATACAAAATACATTCATAACACTTGCTGCCTCAGTGTTTCTGTCAGCATGCTGATGCCTTATATTTCCTGACTGTATGGGTGATTTGAAAATGACAGCTATCTCATGACAGGCAATACCAGCAGACAGCCTTTGAAAAAAATCTATACTGACCTCACCTCCATCCACCACCTATTGACAGTTGTCACTCAAACTGTGATATCACATAAACACTTTCCGATCTGCAGCTTAAGTTTCCATAGTAGGGTAAAATCCTGTTAACTTCTGACCCACCTCTCAGCCATCTTTTCTGTTGTATTCATGTTTGTAAACTGCTGACAGGTTTTTCCAGGCAGAGCACGTACAACTTGTGCAACACCCACACTTCCTGCCCTTTAAGTTTCTCTGCTTAAACCATTCCCAGAAACTTGTTGCTAATTGAAGGTAAATAAATCTGCATCTGAAAGACACAAAGGAATCTAGAGAAAAAAAGTCTAGAATGCTGTTTGTATTCTAGGAATGGCAATTTTTATGTGTTGTCTCTTCCACGTTCTAAGTGGATCAGTTTTCCCCATTCCCCGTGTCTTTTTATTTCCATACTGTGCCTAAGTGCCAAAATGCTGTGATGAAATTGGGATGAACCACAAAGCCACACAGTGGATATAACCCAGTTTACAAAGAGGGATGAGGAAGTATAAAATGGACTATGATTGGGAAACTTAAGACCTCCATACAAAGAAGGCAACAAGAAATGAAGTGTTTGCAATTGTATGATTTATAGCTGCAGCAAAGACAAAAATGTCCAGATATTATAACTGTTGGTATCATATGGTATTGAGAGGTTTTAGAAACATGGAGCATAGATATGGTTATAAACATGCATCCATCTGCTCCTATGCAAAACTAATCATTTTTACCAACTACAGAAAAGCATACTTCAACCTGTCAAACACTCGAAATAATACAAGTTTCTCTCTCCAGCACTTCAGTAACAACTGCTCAAGGCTCAATATTTCAACAAATTTACTGATAACACGGACAAGGTTATGCTCAAAGACTGTAATGCCTTTATCTAGCCTTTCTTATATGACTTCTCCACTCTGAAAGACTACATCTTACTTGAAGTAAAAGGGATGGTTCTCTTGGACTACATACACAATATATACCCCCGGAGGACATATTTCTTTGCCTTTTGCTACCAAATCCAAATTGTGGGTATATTTGAGTTCCATTTTTACTCTGAGACTAAACACAAAATATAGAGGAACAACAAGGAACTTCAACTATATTTCTGAAGTGAACAGAAACTTAGTTTTGTAACTGAACTTTTGTAATGCTTGTAATTCACAGGAACTGAAAAATAAGATCTAGCCTTTGTGAAACTGCAGTAGATATGGATCTAGAATGAAAGGCTGTCCTCTAAAATTAGAGAGAGTTTGGAGATATGGATTTATTCTTAAGGATATATTCCTTCCTGGATGTCAGGTGCCATTTGTCACACCCTGGATTTTGCTGTCCATCAGGATATAGGTGAAAAAAAAATTAAACTGCTTCATAGCTCAAGGAATTTAGTCAAGAGACATTTTTATACAATAGATAAAGAAGTCACTATCCATTAACAAAGAATAAAGGAGCCAGGCAAATCTATATTAGTGTGCATATGTACAGTGGCAGGATGGACAACACCACATTTCTTGAAGAAGCACTGTTGCAGGGTATGCTGCATCACCACTAAAGATGTCACTCACTTTTGGCCTTATTATTTTGATGTAAGGATGCAGAAATGCTTTTTGATTGCAACAGGGCTGGAGAAAAACATAATAGCAACTTCTGAATCTTTATGTATGTTTAGTTCATTAATGCATTTACTGTGTTTTACCTTGAGGTTTGAAATTGCATCATAGATGTAAACCAACCTCTTTCTAGGCCCTGGTCCTGAAACCGATACCACATGGGAACATTCCTGTGCTAACAACAAGCTCTGTGGACTTCACTGTGGCTTCAGGCAGAGAGTCATCCATTTGCTTACATGTCATCTGCAAGATTAGAGCTCAAGTTCATTGACATTATGGAGAGGTGCTGTTAAATAAAACACACACAGTCCTCCCCCTGCCCTCCATTTCTCCTAGAGGAGCTTACAAAGAGGGAGAACAGCTGCATGATGAGACTTGCATCCTCAGTAATGGGTCAATGGATATTATCACATCTGATCTTAGGCCACCACACACTGCTGGCCCCAGATAGATGTACTACTTTTACTTCCATCTGATAGGTCTACCACAGCTAGAAGTGAGAAACTGTTGCCAATGTGCTGCTGTTATTGCATGTATTTATGTGTGCTGGGTGACTGAGATCATCCAAATTCATTTCATCTGTGAGCTTTTGCATCCCTTATGTCAGGCTGCACTACCCTAAATTCAGCTAGTCAGAGGTACAAGTACTTGTGTAACTGGAGATATCAATCAGGGAAGTGCATTAGTCCTTAAAGTTTAACAGGAAAGTAAGCTTTTTAAGGATACTCCAGAGCTCTATGACAGCTGATTAGTACAACCTTCCTGAAACGTTGACACTGAGCCATTAGAAAAATAAAATATGTAGCTGTAGTGACCAAAGTACATCATATGCTATCTGTTGGCCCAACAGTAGCGCCTCGGGATATTGAGGTGGTGTTTACTAGCCTCTCCTGAAAATATGTAGAGAAAGCAGGGATAGAACCAAGGTCATCTAATGCCATTGAATATAAACACGGGTCTTTCTTACCAGTGTGTGCATTTTGTGTTTCTGACACAGAATTGTATTTTTTTCATTTAAGAATCATGAACCATAGGCAGTAAAGTTCTGATGTTGAAAAACATATGTTCTCATTTCCCTTCTACATATATATGTATAAAATGTGTGTAAGAAAAATACACACATATATAAAAACATACTTAAGAACTATGTAAAATATGGCACTCTCTCCAGGACAGTCACCACATTCCATGTGATTAACTACAAGACACTGGAAGCCAAGTGAAGAGAGACTTAGAACACATCTTAGTCCTATTTTCCTTTCCCACCCAGTCTGGTGCTGTTAGTTTAATTTTCTTAATTTAATGACAATTACAGATGCAAATCTGACAGCATACAAAAATCAAAATTAGGAAGCAAATAGTAATGGTTGGGTTGGTAACAACATCAAATGGTACCTTTAATATCACATCTGATTTGCTCTCTGAGAGAACTACCTCTTCTGGAAAAGACATTCACACTTGTCTTTGAAAGCAGAATGAAGTTTCTCACTCTCAGAGAATTTAACTGCTAAAAGTAAATAAAGAGCTGGAGTAGGTCCTTCTTTAGTATTGCAGGAGCCAGACATGAAAATAAGAGGATGTGTCAACATTAGGCGAGGTGCTGTATGGCTCCACAAAACTCTCAGTTTTATGCAGCAGGGACACGCTTTGTGGGAATTAAAGGTCTTTGTATGTCTAGTAGGAGGAGATCAAGGGTGTAAACGAGTGATGTTTCCTAACATGTTGTTAGTAGACACCAGGGATCCATGAGTGACTTAAACTGGAGGGCAATGTTCATATATTAAGAAATAGATGTTGGGCTCAAAATAAATTTAGTCTAGAAACTGGAAATAAGTTTGAGACTCAAAGAACTAGGAGTCCCGAGTTGTCTTCTAGTAATAGGGCAAGCAATTTTCTTTGCACTCTAGAGTGGTGTTTTATTATATTTTTAAACAGAACAATATGAAATAAGTGCTTACAACAATACAGGCACTGCTTCAAAAGCCAAGAACTTAATTCTAGTCTTATATCCCTATAAAGGGAGAAGGAAGAGGAGTGTAAAATAGTGCACAGGAATGACTTGCCACAAGGAAACATGATTCTTGTTAAGTGGCTTGACAAGAATACTGTGGTTTGCAAGACATAAGGGCAGAAAGGGGAAGGGTTGTTGAGGGTCACATTGCTTTGTAGTCTAGGGCATGTGGTGGCCTCAAGCTTTATGAACACTTACTACCATGGGGTCTATTATCTGCCAGCCACCACCAAAGCCTGAATTATTGTATTTCAATAAAAATTGCAGCTTTGGTACTTAACCCAATAACTAGATTGTTGCATTCCTTTCCCACATTGAAATGGCATCAGCAAAGACATAGAAAGCAAGGTAGCTACCCCCATCCCTCCCTCCTTGGTATAGACGTGTATACAGCAGCTCTGTCCTCAGACAGGCTAGGGACAGACTAAACTCAACTGGTGATGAACAGTGCCTGAGAACACACAACCACAAGCCACCAAAATCTGTGTGCTAGATGCAAAGCATAAAATGCAACCTGAGTGTAGTGTAGTGGAGGGACAGTATCAGGGGAAGGGAGAGAGAAGCTAATGAATCTCCAGAAATTAATTAAAAAATACCAGAATTTCTCCATAAACTAATGTGGTGTTGTAAAAACCTTGGAAAAAAGGAAAAAACCCAACCAGACCACACTGCTTACGAATGCCTCTATGAATGTAAACTCATTACTCATTTATATACGAAGTGAAAAATATTAAGATAGATGACGCTATTTACTGGTATGATGCACTCAACATCAAAACAGATGTGTATTTTTAATGCTGTGTGCATTAAACACATTACCCAACTTTCAAAATACAATAAGTGACTTATGTTAGAGATTGAATATGCCCAAGAAGCAACTAAAAAACTAATAATAGTAAAAAAAAATGTTGGAGCAGATCAGTACAGCTGAGACACAAATCAGTAGGAAAACTCAGAATTAACCAGAAAGCTGGAAGCTCAGAGTTTAATAAATCCTTGGTTTTGGATATCTTACATAAAATCAATTTTTGTTTGCAATCGTTAGCAGTGCTTTCCAGAATTTAATGTGTGGTCCTGCTACTCAGGGATTGAGACATCTTTGCCAAACGAGAAAAAAAAACCCATGTTTACAGTGTCTGTACTTTATCAGAGAATCCAGCACAAGACTATATTTTCTGAACAGTGTATCAGCTAAGGTTTATGGAACCAAGGAAGAGAGTTTTTCAACATCAGATTTGCCATGTTAAAACCAACACAAAATAGCCACCTCTCACAACACGTCTCAAAGGGAACATGCATTTCTCCCAAAGCAAATAAGACAACCAGACTCTCCAAAAAGGCTTTTGGCAAATTTGACTACAAGGTAAAAAGAAAAAAGTCTCCAGCCATTCTACTTACCTTAATAACCTTGTTAAAATAAAGGCTTGTCACAACTCCATTAAGACAGCCTAGGCATAACAAGCTATCTTTGGTGTGACAGCTCACTCTGAAGAGAACACAAGAGTCCTTTCATTAGAAACTTACCTGCTTGCAGCAGGGCAGCTCCTCCCTGGATGTTTCTGTTTGTTCAGGAGGACTTTATTTTCTCATTAAACAGTACAAACTTACATTTTATGGACAGCATCTGATCAGGATAAAAAAAAAAAAAAACAAAAGCAGGTTGAAGTTTTATACATTTATCTCCTAATCAGTGTTGAAGACTCTCACGTGATTTCATTGGCACAACCCTAATTTACAGCCACCTGACAGCCTTACTGGTTAGCTGATACACACATCGTACTCTAAAAATACAGAAGGCCTACATTTAATGTATGGGCAGAGAGTAACCTTAAGGGTGATGGCCCTCTGTGAGGAGCAGGGTGGGAGCAGAGCTGCTGGTTTGCTGAGCATTGCCACAGCGTTATGCTGGTTGTTATGGGGATAATAGCTGCAGGGTGGGAGGTCTCCACACCTGCCTTCTGAAAACTGGATGGGGAAAGGAATAAACTTGGAAAAAGGTTTCGCCACTGTTCGTATACTCTGTTAAGGCCATTGAGATTAGGAAAAAAAAAAAAAAGAGAAAAAGAAAGGTTTTAAAACAAACTGGAGAACTCTGGTATACTGTGGGGATTTAAGAAAAGCTCATTGTGGCAGTAACACCACCATGATCTTCCACATGCCAGAGCTGTCCTGAGTTTACAAACTCAATGCTCACTGACTGTAAAAATCTGGGTTTGCTTTTAAGATATAAAACAATAATGCTGCCAATAACCAGAAAATAGTCCCAAGAACAATTTGCTGCATTAGCTATGGACCTAAGGCCCCCTCTGAGAACATATTATCACTTCAGGGGTGAGGAGAAGCAGACTGGGTGAAAGCATAGGAATGCTTACCAACTGGACCACCAGATCATACAGCAGGTGGTCAGTAAGTAGCTCACTGAAGGTACAGCTGCTTGGATCTGCCAAATATAAAGACCTGTGCTAGGAAAGCATACTGAGGGGACAAAAAGCTCCTGTAGAAATATAGTACTGTGTGAGGCAGAGCTTATAAGCAGTAGCCAGGCCTAGCTAATTAGGATGGGTCATTAAGCTCTTCCTGGAGCAGCTGAGGGGCTGTGTAGTAACCCAGGAGGGTACTGCCTACCAGGCAGCATTCTCTGAGAAATGCCTCCTCACCTTCCTTTAGGTGGGGAGTAAGTACCTTACATCAGCCCCATGTGATGCAATATACTTCCTGCTAAGTACTCAACTATTTGCATCTGGTAGGATGCAGGTACAAGCTATATTCCCTCACACTGTCGTTTTGCCTTGTTTACAGGGAGAGTGCCTACAAGTGGAGCTGCTCTTTGTGCAGTGCTGTCCAGTGCTCAATGAGCTCTTGTACAGCTAAGGCAGATATTAAAAAGTTGTAGTCTCTTTGTAGTGCATTACATTGCTGCACTCTCTGATCCCAGAGCTATAGGACACATGAGAATTTGGAAAACCTCAAACTGTGAGTGAATTCTCTCTCACCTGTTTCAGATGCTGATACTCACAGGTGTTTCCCATTGCTGCTTCCCAGCAGAAATTCTTCTTCTCATAATATGCATGATACTTGAAAGTGTATGGGAGCATGAGTTAGTGTACAAACCTTTTCCTGTCCTGTAGAATACAGATTCAGTTTTATTTGTTCTTCTGAGAATCATGAAAGTGGCACTGTACTGAGAAGAACTGCTGCTCCCAAGGCTGCTTTTATCTGCAAGTAAGCTGCATCTTCGTTGCTTCTTTTATAAACCCACTGATCAGTGTAGGATTTGGAATTAGAGCTGGACTGGTAAAAGACTAGTCAATAAAGTTGGCACAACTTTTGCACAATTTAGAAAAAAAAAGATTTCTGGTTGATTCCTCATGAGCATGTTTGTCCATGCTCCAAGTTGCCCCTTTCAGTTTGTTTCTCACACAAAAACATCAGGTGGAATACTAAACCAAAATTATTCTAGCTACTCTCCCTTCAGATTTTGAAAGGTGACTTTATGCGTGTCCTTTCTATTTGTAAACACATGGAGAGTAATCAGATGTGAAGTTGTTGGAGGTCGCATTAAATCTTTGGTGGTTACACAGAATCAAGGGAGTCTGAGATCAACTTATAGGAGCCAAAACTAGCTAGTAAGACTAGCTAGCGTTATTCATGAATATTGTCACTTAGAATAAGTTAAATAGAATCATTTAGGTTGAAAAGGACCTTCAGGAGCATTATGTCCAACCGTAAAGCTAGCACTGCCAAGTCAACCACTAAATAATAACTCTAAGTGCTACTTTTACAAATTCTTCAAATACCTCCAAGGATGGTGATTCAACCCCTTCCCTGCACAGCATTATTCCATGCTTGATAACCCCTTCAGTGGAGAAGTCCTTCCTATAGCTGTAGAACACATTCCATCTCTATGACCAGCTTTTAATAGCTGCCATGCACCCTGTTGGGATCAGCAGAGATATATGTTGTTAAAATGGATGAACATCCAGCTTATTTTTTTTCTTTCTAAATATGTATAAAGACCCTTTTTCTTGTAACATTTTAAACTCATTATCTGTCTTAACAATTAGGAGTTACTTTGCTATAGGCAGACCCTGGGGTCGGCAGAGACATTCTTAGCAGGGTATTCTGACATTCTGTTGATAAGGAGAAGAAAACCTCAATGAGCCCTTAAAATTAGTTGACAGCATTTAAAAAACACTGTCGGGTGCACCTTCTTAGGCAAGCCTTTAAGAACCTGTCTATTATTCCTTAATATTTAGGCTAGGCCTTGCAGAGCAGATGAAGACCTAAAGAATTGACTTTTCATGCAGAAAGATTTTTCAGACTTCTAAGTCAAATCCTTTACATTTCCAATCATAGTGAGCAAGGTCATGCAGAAATCTGCAATGGATGAGCTAGATGTTACACACATTTTACAGAATTTTGTGTACAACTGGCTTTTGATTTGTTTTGTGCTAAGAAGTTTCATTGTCCTGCAATTTTACAACTGACTTGAATAACATTTTAAAACTGATGCATTCCCTTGTCCTTCCCCATAACGTTCATGAACAAATTTTTCTCGTTTCAGACTTCACCTTCTCTTTCACCCTCATTCCTATGAACAAGTCTGTAGGCATCAGACTTTCAGGAGGCATGACATATTCATATGACAGGAATGAGGCTACATAGATATCTGCATAAATAATGTAAGGATCACAAAATATTCATGAAAACATAAAATGCAAAGGACAAGTCAGAGCTAACCTGCAATTATTTGAATGTTTTACTACATTTGAAATGTTTACTGTTATAAACTTTTGTTTATATTTTGTTTATTCTTATTCAGATTATCTATTTCTATTAAAATCTTTCTGTGTGTGCTATGGAACAAAACCCACTCCTATCCTTTTCAGCAGTTCAATAGCCTTAGCTGTGTGAGCAAGTTCACACCTCACTGAGGAACAGAGTGAAACATGGAAGCTTTCCATCTTTACAGCTGCTACTAACTGACATGGCAGCAAGGCAGGTTTCTATGAGGACATTGGTACATCTGTTTCCCTGTTTATGGCAATGAATCAGGCTCTTTCCACAGTTCCAGCTTCCTTGTGCTGCTCATGTAGTGCAAAGGGATGCTAATAAGGCCACAAATACCTCATAAAGGATTAACAATTTGGAGGGGGGAAAAAAAATCAGCAGTCACTTAGGCACACCAGACTTGAGTTCCCTTCATGTGGCTCCTTCTATTATTCATATCACATGATGAAGAGTAAATTTTGGGAATAGTGGTGCACTGACTGCAACAACCATCCATTAATGGCCCATTCCAAAATGACAATTTATCGCAAGTTGGTAATTACTGTTATCCAGAGGAGAGAGTGCAACACCTTTAAAATGGTTCCTGGGAATATGTTGAAAAGAGCCCCTGCAGAAAAGAATTTAACCCCAAAACTTTGAAAAGGAAAAAGACAAAACCTTTGATCGTGATCATTCGCTACAGCCCGAGCTCACAGCTTAGGACAGAAACATTGGCTTCTGATATCTTCAGAGCCTGGGATGGCTGCATGCCAAGCAAGACCTCTGCAGTCCAAGCATAAGGAGAGCTCTAAATAACACCGGCTACCAACAGCCCAGAGGGCAGGAGTGCAAGAGCTAAGAATGAAGTGGGGCAAGCAGTACCATTTCCATGCATTCTCTTTTGGCAGCAAAGCGACATGTTGATTTTGAGAATGCCATTTCTAAGTCATCTATCAAAATAATATAATCCTCTTGTTTCCTGCTGCACTAGTTTTAAGGTCGCTGTGGTCTTCTGGGGCAGCACAAAATCTGCTGTAGCTCCATAGGGGAAAATCCTGGCTATTCCCCTTAGAGCAAAGCTTGACTGTCTGAGATGTAGAAAGGAACACAAATCTCAGCAACCCTCTGAAAGTGCAGTATACAAAAATAATCTTTGTGTCTCCAATTCTCTCCTGGCCTGGATGCTAAGGCAATTTTTAATGAGGATTTGGCTCTGAGCATGTGTTTCCATGAAATGCTTACAATCTTCTTTCCCAGTCTCCACAATAATATTTATGTTCACACAAATAATAAAGTCCCATGTACAAATATGCAGAGCCACATGCCAGTTCTTCAGTTTTCCAGCCCTTCGAAGGGCTCCAGCAGAGCGGCATTAGAGAGGGGGCAGGAGGGAAGCTAAGATGCTGACACCCAGAGCAGAGAGCACAGAAGTGCACATTGTACTGCTTTGTCAGGTTGGATCTCTACTTTGGCACTGAAGAAAGAGCTATAGACTGACAGAAAGTGTTTATTACCCAGACAGCGAGAAGACAACAGTGAAAGGATCAAGGCCTGTAAAAGCAGGATACAGCTGTCACCAGAGAACTTGATCGTGACCAAAGGGCTTTGGCAAAAGAAAGTTCACAAGTGATAACTGTGTTTTGCTGTGGATTATTGTCTAAATCCCAGCTTAAAGTAGCTAAGTGTTCCACTCCCTCTCACATGAAGTTATATCAGTCTGATCAACCTGGGAGAGATGGATGCAAAATTAACTGAAAATTTCATTTTATCTGGTTTTTGAAACATGTATTCTGTTCTATTTTCATTGTGAAAGTAAATATACAGGGGAATGAGAGGACATCACCTCTTTGCTTCCTTAAGGTTTGAAGAAAATTTTTGGAGAAAAAAAGCATGCTGGAATGAGGAAAAGAGGAGAACTGCAACATGTAGCTATTTCATCTTACGATTAAGATGTCTAATAATAAGAGGAGTACCAAGAGATCATGAAACATTTCAATAAATAAATTCCATTCACTGACTTCTTAAACATTGCTATTATCCTCCAGAAAAAATGATTAATACAAATAATTTAGATAAGGCTACAAAGTTTTGATCTACTTATAAGAAAATAAAACTTATTGTTTCTATGTAGGAAAAGATAACCTTGAAAAACGAGCATTTGTCTCCTGGAGAGGTGAAAAACATGAATGCAGAAGTGTCTGCATCAAGAGAACAGATCATCACAGAGCTAAAGCTACCTGGAAGAGTCCAAAAGGCAATTGACTATGCAGCTCAGTCACTTATTGGTACAAAGTCTTTGTGACCAGTAAGCCCTTTGACATTAAGAATTCTACTGGGCAGTGACAGTGACATCAAGTGGATACATTAGTGAATTAAACAACTGAGTTACTCTGGTACAAGACATACTGTATTTTAATAATGGTTCACGTGAAAAGTGCTTATACTATAAATTAGGTTGAAAAATTACTTGCCCTTTGAGAGACTTTTTGTGTTTATACGTACAGCATCCCCTCCCTGCCTCTTCGCATGGGGACTAACTCCCAATTTATTTATTTGAACAGGGGAATGGGGAAATTTTCCAAAAAGACTGAGAAAAGAGTAAAAAAATTAGAAGCTTCATCCTTCCAGATACAAATAGCAACACTTCATGAATGCAGAATTAGCCCAGGAAAACTCAGATGCATAAAATAGGGCTGCCCCAGGCTGTTTAAACTTCTTCACAACAATGCTGTAGGAGTTATTTAGTTATCCAGTAATGCCGAGCAACTGCTGACAACTTCATTATCCACAAGGTATGCATGCATGCACCCCAAATGAGTCCACTGAAAATGTACTCGCATCATTAAATTCAGAGTAAGGCACCAAAGCATTTTTAAAACACATTGGAACTCTTTGATGAGAAGACTTGTTCTTCCCTATGTGGGTAAAAATATTCAAATGCAAAACCTTTGTCATAGCTTTAGTCTAAGAAAAAAACATGCTATTTTCACCACAAAAGTGGTGGCAGGGTCTCTTTTATCTTCATCTGCCAACATCCTTATTTCAACTGTATACTCCCATGTGACCAATACTCCCATTTCAGCCTAAGTGCCTGCCACTCACTGGGACTTTTCTTTATTAAGACGTTTTTTTAGAGGGTTTGTGCTGCTTACTCAGCACTGCTGGAGCAGCACCTTGCAAGTGAAATCAACAACGATGGTCAAGTATGTAGTGGACTTTGTGGAATACTCATTCTCTTTTGTTAGCTAAAACCAGGCTTGCATTTTGTCTTTATTTTCCATGTGTGTCAGCCCTCTCACTACAAAGAAGAGTGGAGTGTTTCAAACCTAGATTAGCTGGTGACACAAACTTTGATGATATAGCTCAATAAAAAGCAGTCCAGATGTCAGAAAACTTCTTTTGGATCGTTTCCACCAAGCAAAGTTTCCCCATGTTACCCCCACAAGAGGTGTGGCAGCGAGGAGATGCACTGCTAGGCACCAGCATTCTCCAGGTATTAACCAAACATCTCCAGTGACTTACTTTGCCCAGGTTTTACAGGGGAGACGGTGTGATGTCCTCTATATCCATCTGATACCTACTAGAGCCATCATTAGGAGAGGGTTAATTGTTTTGCACATGCTAAGGAGATTTAGGATTTTCCTCTTACATTTAATCTTTCCTCCCCATTCTTCTCCAAGGTACAAAATAAGCTCCCCTTGGAGATTCACTGAAAAAAGTGTTTTCTCCACTTGTTCAGGATGCCCTGTGCAACTAGAATGGTTCACAGCCTTGCTCCCTTTTTGGATGAAAGCAGACAAAAAAGGAGATGAGAGGATCAGGCAGCCTCTTATCTCTTGTTTTGTTCATGATAGCTCTTTCCTTCATCTTTCATCCATGCTTAGAAATAGCATTCCCTCAGGCTGCACATCTGCTGTAAAAGAACAAATGTATTTCTTTACCCATCTCTATATGAGCACCTCAGTACATATTCCCTGTCCCCTCAGAGGCCTGGGTTGCTCATCGCAGAAGTGCCCAGACTTTGCTGAAGTAAAGTGGCTATGCTGAAAAGAATAGAGCTAAGCATAGTAATACCCTCTCTGTAACTCTGATTTCAACACCTGTCATCTTCTACTCTTCAATAAATTAGGAAACTAGGAAGGAGGAAGAAATTAGAAATCTATATTTAAAAACCCCACCTTTATAACTTACTGTGAATGTAACTTTTCTGTAGATGTGTAAGTGAAAGTGTGAATTAATTTTGTTCATCACTTTCAGAAAAAAAAAAAACTTTGGAGAAGCTTAGCTCTTATCTTACTGTTGACCAGTACCTTGTAAAGGAACTATTTTTGAAAGAGTATGGTGAAAAATAGAATGCAAATACTGCTGTAAGTAAATCTGAGGTTACTTGCTTACTTAAAAAAAAAAGATAAAAAGATAAACTCTCTATTTTCTATTGTAGAACTGTAAAACATTTGCTTGAATGCTTTAAAGACTCCTGTTAACTTTTCCATATTCAAATCTAGATGAAAAAATTTCCATCTCTACCAAATTGTTGTACCGTACTCAGGCAGGAAAAATGTTGAAAAGCCAAAACATTTGTATAGTTTCTGTATAACTAAAGAATAATTATTATCTAGGTAAATATTGATTCTAAAAAGTGATCTAATGCAACGTAAACTTGCATGAAATCTGCATTTTGTAGTACAGATTTTGTGCCAATGTCAAAAAAGAATAATACCTAACAATTATAGTTTGTGATGCTGTTACCAGGAGGAAAGGATTTCATTGCCCGTCTACAGGGATTGTCTTATGAGGCCATTTGGATGCACGATTGTGATGGCAAAACTATTCCTCTGTATATCTAGGGCCTATGACTATTGCATTTCAATAGGGTGCTGGGACATAAAGATTTTACTACAACCGTTCTGAAGACAATATGTCCAAATAGGATGATCTCATTGTAGCTTGTTTTCCTAATCATTTTTTAAAAAACATATAAAAAGAACCGAAAATTCTAAACTAATATTGAAGGTTGTTGAGGTCTGGGAAGAGCACTTCACTTGAGTAAGGTACATAAGCTCAGACTCTTCCACCAGTTGGCTCATGAGACCTTGGGATGCAATATATACAGTTGGAAGGAGAATTCCAATTTGCAAGATATTTTAAGTCTTCTATTTTTGAGATATTTTGGCATTTGAACTTGGGTATCTGCACTGTTCCTAGAGCTCTTGGAAAGAATGGCATTCATAGTCTTGAAATCTTTCTTATTCTTTTATAAGAGTTAAACATTGTTATCAAATGTTTAATCATTTCCATTAGCTGCTTTAATAATCTCTTCATATAGGGTTAAAGTTGACTGATGGGGTTGCATACCCTTTCAGAATATCCAGTACATCTGTTTTTACATTTTTAAAGATAACGTGAAGTTAAAATATGTATCATTCCTGCCTTAAAGCCTTAACTCTGCCCTCGGACATAAGAGCAGTACAGCTAATGGGAATGTGTATATATGCTGCAGCCGCAGCACGTGTCTGACGTATCATCCCCTTGGCAACCCCTTGTCTCATTTATCTTCCTGAATGCTCAACTAACCTTCTCTGTGTTATAGGCAGCTGCTCTGATTGGCACAGATGTTAATTAAACTAGGTAGTAACAGTACACACACTGAAAAGGTGGCCCTTGGAGCCAAAATTGATCCTAGTCCCCAACACCAGCCCACTGCTGTGCTCAGTTAGGTGCATTGTACAAGGAATGAAGAAAAATTATCTTATCCATGTTCCTGAGATTTGTAACTGTTTGTAACGTACTTGATGATGGCAGAAGTAAGAACAGGGTAAGCATCAAATGACCTAAATTCAATTTCTGTTTTCTCTGCTCATGGTTAGTGATTTTCTCTTTCCTTATGTGAGCACTGCTTCTTGTGATGCTCCACATTGTCATATTGGTTGAGTATCTTTCAGGGTAAAATACGGCATGGGGATAAAGACAGAATGAAAACCACAAGAAATAGGCTAATATGTCCTTCAACTTCTATTTGCTCTTCTTAAATTTTGCAACTGATTTTCTGGAAAGGTTTAAAGTATTTTTCTCCTAGAAATTTTCACAGTGACTTTCCTTGTTTTTTCTTTCACAGCTATAAGGTGCTTGTAATTGTGAGAAAGTCAAATCAGGAGGTTTCCTCTGAAAATTTCATTGCTAATTCCATTACTACTGTAAGATCCACTCATGGAATCCTTCAAAGGGCCAGATGAACTCCCAGGACAGTGTTGATACAGGAACTTTGTTGGATATAGAACTTTTTAAAGCCAAATGCTTACTTTGACATCAGTAAGTCCCAAATCCAATGTTCTGATCTGTAGCAGACCACTGGTCTTGCATCTCTTTAGATGCCTTTCTCTGCTGGGATTCCTTGCATCCAACTATGTTGCAAATAAAACCTGAACCTTGAACCTTTAAAATTCCGTCTGTCCCAGAAAGTCAATGACGATTAGGTATTGGATAAGAGCAATTGAAAACAGGTGTATCAGTTTAGATCCATCACTGATCTTCAAAGATTCTTAGCAAAAGATTCGCAGATACCATGAGAATTCCTTTCTCAAACGGTTCAGAACTTCATTTTTACTTCAGATCTGAACAAACACAAAATTCTTTTCAGAACTAGGAAAACAGAAATGGTTTGACAGAGGGAATGTATTTGATATAATTTTCACTAAGTGCTTTAGAGTCACTGAGTTCTAGTTAATGTTAAAGGTAAGATGAGAAATTGACCTATTGTTCATGTTTAAACAAACAGACACTCCAAGAGTGGCTGGACCAGACCTGTCTGCAATCAAAGCTGTGTACTGCTTTGTGAGCAATGAACAAAGATTCTCTGTACTTGTAGGTAGGAAATTACCTGCTGACAACTCTGCAGCCACCGATCAGCCTTCCTTCTCATCAGTCTTCTCACTCAGTTCTGTGGGGCACTGGCAGCTCCAGAAGTGCTCTTTTTCCCATGATGTGAAACCTGAATATTTAAGGCTATTAAAGGTCTCAGAGGATGTTACCAGGCTCAAATCATTACTCCTCTCCCCGGCTAACATGCTGCTTAAGAACTTTATGCTCTGTTTGCCTTAATCCTCCTTGCTAGTGCAGTTAGACGTAGCATGCTTCCCCTTTCCTTATCCTACCAGTTGTAATTTCAAACACATCAGAATATGACCCAGTTTTATCACAACAGTGTACAGTTTGCTGCACACTGGGGAGGTAGGAAGCTCCTCTAATCTCCCTGTCTTTTTGAATCATACGAATCATATGGCTAGTCTCACACATCCTGTGCCAAGCTCATACGAACTGAACTTCTGTCAAAGTAGAGAAACACTACTGCCATTACTGCATTTAAAGGAAAATCTTTGGTTTTCTGTGCTCTTGAAGGGCCTGCTCTTGAAGTGCAAATATTGTATAAGTAAAAAAGAATACTAGATTCTTCTGTTTCCAAGAATTGATTAAAAGAAAAAAAATTCTTTCTATCCACTTGAAACACTACTATGACAGGACATTTTGTATCAATAAACTTACTGCTATGCTATTAGTCTGTTTAATGCTGTCACCATACACTTTCTGTAGCTGGTAGAACTGTTCAGCTTAATTTCATGGTTTCACATTCTATAAACAGAATGCAGAAGAAAAAAGAAAGACACTGTCTAGGAGGTGAAACAAACACTGAAGCCGAGTCAGAACTTCATAATCAACATGTTTCAGCTCTGCTTGTAAAGAGCTTAAATCACTTTTCTCCATTAAGTTGCCAGAAAAATCTAGATCGGAAGAGCACAAATATAATATATATTATATATATATATATATGTACTATTTTGCTTTCCTTAGTGGGTTCCGAAAAAAACAAATCATCATATCTAAGAAGTACTTGTTAATACCTCCATCATATGACAGCATTTTGTCGAAATATTTTTCCAGGCAACAGCTAAAAATTTTACTGCAGTATTAAGAAATTTCAATCATTGTTAAAAGGTTCCCTAATGACCATAATAAAGGACAATATTTTATTGATGTCAGCATCTAGCAGTTGACTTATGCAGTACTACTTTTTAATTTTCTGGTTTACTGTATTTTTCTTATATATCTTTGCTTCAATTCTTACAGGAAAACCTTCTGATGTATCTCAGCTGTGACTTAATAGGTGTACTAATAGTGCTAAAGAAGTTACTGCTGAAGTTGGTTAATGAAGTCCTGTCTCTCCAGCACATATTCAATTTTTCATGCTCTTTTCATGCTCATCTTTATCTACAATGGGACATCTGCCTATGAAGCCATCCAATGGCTCGCCTACGCTGGAAATCCAAAGTCTCATTGTTTGTGCCACAGTTATTTTTCCAAGTCATCAGCAGAAGGTCCAAAATCTGATTTACAGGTAAAGATGACATTCCAGGTTTAGATGCCCAGTCCATTTGATTGTCATGTCCTTTGGTAACAGAAATTTAAGCATCAATTTGTTGCCATCTGATGCTTTTTATATCTGTAGAGGTGCCTATGATGATCTATCAGAACATCTTGTAAGACTACAAAGACAGAAAGTCTTTAAAACTGCAAAAAGATGGAATCAAGGTAAACTATTTTTTTTCCTGAATACACCCACATTATACAGAAATGAGATGTGGCCAGGATTCTGATATATTTACATTTCTGATTTATTGTATGACCTTGGGCAAGTCACTCATCCCTTTTTTCCCCCTCTTTGTTTCTGTATCTGCATTACAGAAATAATAATTACATTTTCTGCTTCACATGTTTCTTCTGAGGCTGATTTAGTGTTATCAATACACTATGCTTCACATATATTGCTTCACAATAGTAGAATTACTATAACAAATATGGCAATCTAGAATGACCGTTGAGAATAACAAATTCAGAACCATTTCTTATAGTAGTTCTTATATCTGCCCCCACAATCCCAGTCACCTGTATGACAGAGAAAGCTCTTCAAGACTTGTATTATCAGTGAAACACAGTAGTATCAAAGCCCCAGGGTTGCTCTGGCCTCTAAATGCTACTGTGAGAACATAAAGGTGAAACAGATGCATGGCTGGAACAACCCTCATTAACTGCGCAAGAGGGAATTAACAGTTAGGGAGAAAGTCTAATGCATTCACTGACTCCCTTGAGCAGACTGGGTTGTTGCACAGCAGAGCACAGCACATTTAAAATTACACTGCTCTCTTACATTACTCCTTGCAGAGTGCTGAAATCCTGTTCGTTTTGAGTACTTCATTGCTTCTCCTGGTCGAAACCATGTTTGGAACTGTCTCACGCATGGAAAGTGAAAGGTGAATAGGAATTATGCATGGTGTTTCCTACACAGGGTCAGCTTATCAGTGGACCTCCCAGGTCCTTGCAGAGTCTAGGAGACTGCAAATTCACAGGAGCAATTAATTAATCACACATAAACTGCTGGACTCAGTCTGGGGGAATGGACAGGATGACAATCCATGAGGTCAGAATTGAGCCTTAGTGAAACTTTCTGGCCTAAAACCCTGTGACTATTCAATCAGGCATGAGACCCTGTTGTCTGCCAAAAGGCCTTTCACCACAGCCTCCGGTGCCTCAGCTCAGTGTTGCTCTGCACAGCACTTCGTGCCAAGCCACAGACCTTGCCCTGGAAGTCTGGGCCTTTGTTAAACGATGGCCAGTTGTGCTGCTCTGGATCTTAGCCCTGAAATGAGGGCAAGCAAGTGACAGCCCAGCACAACTGCAGCCGCTCTTCAATCTTGCCTTTAAGGGCATTTTGTTTTGTCGTCTTAAATTACAATAAAATTGCAGTCAGCTGGGTAAACCCAAAGGCCCCTGTTGTTCTTGGCTGGCTTCTGCCATTCACAGAGTTTTCTTTCATTGAATCTCCTACACACCTATGGTTATTCAAAAATGCTTAAACACTATGCTGTTTGACCAAAGGGGAGGAATTTTTGTGTTTTTTTAAAAAAATAGCTAATTTTAAAATATCCATTTACTCTTTAATCTGCCTCACAAATCCCCTTCAAAATGATCCCTTTTTAAGTGATTAATTTTCCATGAGAAGATGTTAACACCAGGACAGTGTAAAAAATAAATATCATAAAAGAGCAAGCAAAAGGGAATGTGTCACATACTGACTACAGGGAAACAGTGCAAAACATCTAATCACAGCAGTGCCAGGAAACTTGAACCTGTCCAAAAGGATCCAATGCTCTCAATGTTTAATTGCTGTTGATGGCTGCTGGTCAGTCATGCATGACAATGCGTGTGTCACGCTGCTTCCTGCCTGTGTTCATTCCTGTCAGCCTTCACTCCAGGTGATGAGTACTGCTTCTCTGACCAGGGGAGAGAGCAAAAAGAGAAAAATAAAGAGCCCTCACAGACACAAAGCAACATGTACCCAAATAACCCAAGCCACAGGAGCAGAGCACCAAAAATGGACAGCAAAGGCCAGCTTTATCAACCTCTCTACCCGTCTTCATTTATGCTAAAAAAAAAAGAGAAAGAGTAGCATCTGCGACAGACAGTATTCCAACTGGCAAGACTCAAGTCTCCTGTTTGCCTGATTATATGTTTGAACACATGCTTGAGGCTGCACAGAGCAATTTGAATTACAATCGAGGAACAATGAACATTGTCTTTGGTGAACTGGGGCTTTAAAAACCTCCTCCTTGAGCTAATAAGAAAGAGATAGTGGGAAATGTAGGAGATATGACTCAAAAGGTCTAGAAATTGGATGCCAGCTTTCCACCTTTTTCTTGAAGTGACTGTTTAATGGTTTATGTATCTGGGCCCAGATTCAGCAAAGCACTTAAGCATGCATTTAACTTTAAGTATGTGAATGATCTCATCCTTATTCAGCAAACCCCTCAAATAGATGCTTAATTTTAAGTCTTAGTTGTTTTGCTGTAGTGGGGCCTCATCACACACTTCTGCATCCTGTTATGTCTGTAATATAATTAGAAGAAATGCCTCCCTTCTACTTCCCTCATCCCTGTCTTCTTTTCAAAACAAAGATCATTATTCCACCACTGTTTAACTTAATTCTGCTTTAGGCAAAAATGATGCCTGAGAGACAACACTTTTCTTAAACATTTAGGACGTATGTGGTCATTCGTACTCCACTATCTGCAGTCGGGACCAAGGGGACTCCTGCCACCATCTTCAGTGCAAGCCAGGTCAGGCTCTCAGCTGATATCGTGCTCTGAATCTCTCGCAGTAATACATGAACTGAGTTGTGTAAGTATGGAAATGCCAGTGCTATGGGGAGATTTTTCTGCAACAAAAGCACAGTAACAGGGCTGTAGCTGTTTCAAAATTTATACAACTTTAGCTGCAGTCAGGATACTCTGAGGAAGGAATGAAACATCATTTCTGGACCACCACATTTTAAGCAATTAGGATATACAATATGACATTAGTTTCAGTGATGTATTTGTTCTGTGGTCATTTTGTTATTCTGTCTGTGTACTGCCTTCATTTATCTATCCAGTACACTGGAAATGAAGGTAGAATACAAAGCAGGGAAAAGAATTTGTTGCACAGGACAGTTTTGGCTCATTTGAAGATGTTCCTGTTGCAATTGCTATCCTTTCTGCTCTCCATATCCAAACCCAGTGAGAGTCAGGAAGGCAGTTCGATTTCATTGATGTTGAGGATGATGATGAGAATTATGTTTAAGCAGTAATACATTGATACACATTGAGAAATTTCTTTACTGAAAGGGTTGTCAGGCACTGGAACGGGCTGCCCAGGGACGTGGTGGAGTAACTGTCCCTCGAAGTGGTTAATAGATGGGTTGATGTTGAACATAGGGAAATGGCCTAGTGGTTGACAGAGCTAGGGCAAAAGCTGGACTCGATGACATTAAAGGTCTCTTCTAGCCAAAATGATCCTATGATTCTACGATTCTAAATGTTGTCTAGGGGGGAGGTCAGTACGTTTTGTCTTTCCTGAATTGGCTGTTGCTAGCTTTAATATTTGGAACCATTTTACTTCCTCTTACAATGCTGAGGAGAGTGTATGGCTTTTTAAATTATTATAATTACTACTACTACTACTAAAAAGATTATATAGACTAAGAGAGTACACAAGGAAGAATAACTCTCCTCGATTTATGTTATTTAATACATGTGCTCATTCTTTTCTACCACAGATTGAAAACTGATAGAGAAATAACTCTATAAAGAAGGCCTGAGGTACATTCAAATGTCACATTATCTATGTTTGGAAGCACCATGGAAGGAAAATAAAAACATAAATGAGTAGTTCTGCAAGAACAGAACTAATGAAGCCTTGTTTCCTACTGCTTTGTGTCTCATAATTAATTGTGAGCTACAGTTGAAGCTTTTCCCATGAGTGGGGCACATATGGTCCATCTTGCACAATCTCTGAGAAATATTTAGATATATATACTGTGTGGATTCTTTATAGTTAATAATGCATGAACTCACTCTGCAGTCTTTTCATTAGACAGGGTCTTTATTGGGTGTCTCCACCATACTCTTCCATCTATCCTTCCACAAAAACTAGAGGATTTTTTTTTGTAATCTTAAATATTTCTGTACTGCCAAATTTGTCAAATACATTAAAACCTGACTAGGTTAAAATACAGACATGTGTATATACAAATGCGCAAACTGTGTGACTGAATAAGCATTCCATCTTTATGAAAGGCAGCTCCAAATGGTGTACAATAACAGTAGGCATTTCTTTTCTTAACCTTTAGAAATAAAGGGAAAATACTATCATTTAATAAACTGCCCTTTTTAGGCATCTACTGTTATAAAGGAGTCACCAAAACTCATGAGAACTGCAGCATAGGTAAGTCAAATGTTCTCACAAAGCACTTGGTTGGCTCCCTGTCAGCGTGGGAAAATATCACAGGTTTAGCCTATGAAGTTCAGGTTTCCAATGCATTATAGATTCCAAAAAAAAGTTCAGACCAGATTGGTGTACATGCTGGTGCTGAAGAACTATGAGTCCTTTTCTTTCTCTTCTGCAGGAATATTACTGATTTAAAGCATTATAAAGCATTGTTCTTAGTTATGGTGATTTTTACAAAACAGGAACTGTGAAATCTGCGCCATCAAAGTGTTGGGAACTTCAAAACAGTTTTGAAGTTTAGGCTACGAAATGACAGTGTGTAGAGAAGGACGCAGCAAATAAGGTAGCCAAAATATCTAATGCAAAATTAATAAACAACCTTTCTTTTAATTTTAAATGCCACAAAGCCCAAATGATGAAATCACTTCATTTGGTATACAGACAGAATTTTCATAAATCAGTCATGCTTATCCATATACTTTGTACTTTGTAACCATTAGCCATACTGTCTATTGAACATAATGTTTCCTAAGATCCCCGGTGACTTCAGCATTAATCTGAATTTTGTGATTCTACTGTCAAGTTTAAATTACAGATCTGACCACAAACTCGTTAGAAAATGTATTGCTGTATTCTGTTCTTTGCCTTCCTTGATTTCATTTATTTTTTACACAAAATTTGCTGTTAGCTCTTGCGAAAGACTGATCCCTATGATGTGGCAACATGCCAAATTTATTTTAGGAAGTGTTGAAAACAAAGGAAACATCTTCAAGTAATCCATAACTGTAACCTAAATGGTATGCTTGATGTTATATATTTACAACAATTACATCCTGCATTTATTTATTTATATGTGTTTTATGTAAAGGATGAAAGCTTTATTCTCTTAAATACCAGAGGGCAAGTATAATCTGTCCAGAGGAAAGCATAGTATGGCCAGACAAAATGATAGCTCTCTCACACTGCTCTGTCATTGCAACTAAGTCCTGACATGAAAGCCTCAAGGGTGTGGTAAAAAGGACTGCCCTCCAGTGTGTTGAAAGGAAACTTCAGCATCCTCGCTCATTCGTTTTTGTATAAAAACTGACAGATGTGTCAAAGGTGTGATAGTTTTGTGAATAAGTAATCAGTCCTGACAAGTTGGACCTTATCATTCCCTTCAGCCTAAGGTGAAGAAGGAGCCTGGGGTAATAGCAGGGGCAACTGAAAAGCCCTGGATGGGACTTGTGGGATGGCTCGCCTTGTCTGTCTGTGCTCCTGCTGGTACAAAATGGATTTGACGACAAATCTGATCAAATTCATCCCTGGTGTAATTTCAGAGGGGTCAGCGATGTTACACCAGAGAAAGCATCAGTCCCCAGTGTTTATTTAGGGAGGATGACAGAGGCTTTGGAAGAAGAGCAGTGCACTGAGCCATAAGCTTTCTTACCCTCAGCAAAGAAGCATGGGTACTTTACAAGAAGGGCAATAGTCATCACAGTAATGTAAAAGTGTTTTGTCAAAAGCTGTGTGTCAGAATGGCTCACAAAGGCAGGAAAGTGCAATTAGTGCTCTCAACCACTGTGACCCTTAGATGCCTTGCCCAACACTGCTGGATCCATGTGAAATCTCTTTCCAAATAAAACCAAACCAAGATTCTTCTCTTTGCAAAGGGATGGCTGGGTCATATTATAGGAGATTTATATTCAAGTGGAAGAAAAAAAATACTGTAAAATATTTATGCGTGAAACAAAAGGGCTGCCTTACTGCAGAGATGACAAAGCTGATGTTTAAAATACATAACACTTGCAAAAATCACCTGTGCAATGAGAAACATGCGTGAGACATTTTTGAAAGCTGAAATTCTACATGGAAGGGAACATATCTGAATGGAAATGCAGAAATATTTTTACATTTTTACCAGTAAATATTCATGCCCTTGGTTCATAAAGAGCTTTCATCACAAGGAAATAAACCAGTATGGACATGATGAACAGAATTACCTCTCAAACTTGAAAAAAAAAGTGGTAAATGATAATGCTACGTAGTAGAGCCACTAATCTATATTTATTTTTTCACTCAGATATGCAATAAATCAGGAAAATCCAATATAACATTCCAGATAATGGGAAAAAGAAAAAAAGATCAGGTTAAAATATTGTTACTATATACATAACCCGTGTAGGCCAAATAGACAAGGTATGAGAGAAAAGGATACAGCATCAGCTATGTACTGTACAATGGCAGGACAATGGCATTGACTATGCAGGTGATGGATAAAAGGAAGACACACACTCAGGGGCAGAGGGAAACTGGAATAAGTGGAAAGCAGTGGGAGGGGAGACTGCAGAAATGGCATGGCAGTAAAGGACATCTGTGGAAGAAGTCAGGAGAAGGTCAGAGGCAAGAGCCAGACATCATAGGGAAAAACACAGAATCCATTTTCCAGAATGCAAGGTAGCTGGAAATGGGGTCTGGCAAGGTCATGGGGCACAGAATAGATGCAATGGGGCACAGATATCTGAAGCAGTCCTCAATTTGGCCAGACAAATGCTAGCACATGGGTTTGGTCTGGGGGTAACAGTCTGTCCCACATTTCACAGACTTGTTCTGCCCCCAGCCCCGTGCCTCTATTTGTTACATTGCTCCAGTGCTGTCTTCTCTCTTGCTTTTTTTTTTTCCCCCCCACTCCTAAGGCCTGAAATGTGATGCCTGCTATGAACATTGTCTTCTTTTGACGTTTTCACTCCTTGATAATGCTGCAAGCTAGCCTTGAATTTTAAAGAGTGGCATGCATGCACACACTCTAGCACTCCCACTCTGCGGCTGTCATTCTCATCAAACATCTGGAAGTCTGTTTTCCAGAGTGCTGCTGCCAAATGCTACTGCCTCATCCAGGCAGAATAGTGCTTCCCCTACAGGGTAAGCAAGAAGAGCTTGATAGCAGATTTACAGCTGTTGATGTGGCAGCACTGAAGTCTTGTGCTTGCAGCTCAGAGATCCTTAATTACGATTTTAGCCCTCAGAGGGGTTTGGTTAGGAAACGGATTGGACATGGACATCCAAAGCCTTCTTTCAGCCTGAAGAATCCTTCCTTTTTCTTTTATTTCTAACTTCTTTACTATGCATCCCTTCATAACTCAGGCCAAACACAGATGGCTGTAATTCCCTCAGACTCAGAAGACAGCATCACAGCATCAGTCTTGGTGCCGAGACCTTGCCATGTGAAGTGCCACAAAATTTCAGCACAGGGGAAGAAGAGATGGAGGATCAGACTTCAAGGCACCTAAGTACCTAAATCTCATCTCCTCTCTAAAGGGCTCCCTGACCTGAAGGGAATTCTGTCTATTGCAGGCAGGACACAAAAAATTGGTAATAATTATTGTCTTATCTTAGCTCAGGTCATAAGTCCTATTCCCCTGTTCCTCTCCTCACCAAAAAAATTGCTAGCAAAATGAGGGGTAGGTTGTAAGGAGGAGGCATGAAGGTTCTGAGGTAAAAGAACGAGGAAATGTATGTGTGAAGAAAAGAGAGAAATGGACTTTATTCCACTTGAAAACACGTTGCAGTTCTGGATAGTGAGTAGAAAAGCAGAGGAAGAGCAATGGTAAATGAACAGAACCAAGGCAAGATAATGACAAGCCACCTGCAGAGGCAGAGAAGAACGGTAAATAAAAACGAAAAAGCCTTTCATGAACTTCCCACAGCATCAGGGTCAACATCCAGGAATCTCAATGCAAACCCCAGACACAGCTGTTACCTCCCTAGCCTAAATGACTTGATAGAAAATTTACATCCTGGCTAAGATATTCAGCATGGTGTGAAGATCAGAAATACCTTATTTCTAAAGGATTTTCCCGAAAGGAGCAAAGCTTGCACACCAGGACACAGGGAGGCATTTGATAGCACAGCACGGAAGAGGTAACTGACTATTCAGTCCCTATTAGGACAGCTGGAAGTTACAATAAATGGGCTATTGAGAACAATGGGTTAGAGCCAATGGAAAGGCAACTTCCAAACATTTCAATTTAAAGGTCTCTCAGCTAGGGAAAATTATTGCCATGGGGCTTTGTTTCAGGTCAGGGCACTAGGGAAAGTGCATTTAGAAAGCATGACAGTCCATTTAGCAGGCATCCCTCTGAAATAGGCACAGATTCCTTCTCAGTTGTGTGTGCGTGTACAATGTTAATCCAGCTTGTAGGAAAAACACTACTAAAAGGTGAGGACTTTTTAGTGATGTTTGAATGGAAAAGCTTCACATAGGCACCTTCTCATAGGGAAAAAAGTTCAGAATAAGGAGGAACTATTAGCAACTGCTGTGTTACTTTGTGGTTGGTAGGCCAACCTTTCTGACATGCAAGTAAGCACTGTAGTGCCTTCAGTCTTGATGGAAAAAATGAAACACAGTTAGTTAACTGCATTATCTTAACTGCTGAACAGCTAGAATAAAGTTAAAGCATTTAGACCTTTCTTCTCTAAACATAAACTGCTTTAGTACTCCAGTTATGCTTTTCTCTTTAAGAAAATACATGAACAGAATCAGCCAACCAAAAAGCCCTAAAAAAATTGAAAAAGCACAGCAAATGTCAGTATCTTGTTTGCATTTAGACCATCCCACAGTCTTCCTTAGGAATCAACATCTAAAAAAAAGAAAGCTAAAGCTATAATTTTTGTAAGGCCAAATGCAGTCCTGATTGCTGTTCACTATGGTTCACTTGAATGAAGGCATCATTTCAAGGAAGGCTGAATAACTCATGGCAGGCATAGAGAACCACTGGCATAGATAAAGTATATCCCTGTGCTTGTGAGATAATGTATTTGAAAGGGTCCAAAGTAAAAGTCAAGAAAAAGAGAGTTGTTTTGCTTTTTCAGCCTTATCTATCATTGCCTATTTGTGGCCTTTCAAAGAGAAGGAGGAGTGAGGTCAAAAAATAGTGAGCAAAGAGTTAATTGGCAGCTTTAGTATTCAGGTTTACATTTGTTGCACTCCATCATTCTGAATTTAACCTCTTGCTTTCTAATATCACACACATTCCATCATGTATGTCCTGCCTCTGTTTTTACACATGCGTCTTTGTGTCTGGAGATTTGGGGTAGTGGCCCAGGTGTCAAAATGCCATCTCCTTTTAAGCTGTAGAATGAATCACTTTGGATGCTTGATTACCCAAGAGCAGAGACTTATACAGGAATTAGTTGCCCTCAGCAGATGATCAGCTTATTCTACAAGTCTTATAATTTTATCTTGCTTAGGAAGAATAGGATTTAAAGGGGAGTCTAAGTCATTCTAATAGAACAGATAATTGTGCCTGTTTTATAATTGTGAGGGTAGGCTTGTTACATTCATTAGCTATCTCAGTTGGCAGGAACACTGTTTATAAAGAAGTTTAAAGACTACCTGAGGCAGCTTAGGCTTTTGAACACAAAAGAATAGCAGTTTTGAAGTACTAAAGAATTAATTATTTATTTCCCAGTCTTCTTCACAAGTATCACATGGTAGTGTGTGAATGTAACATATGTGAAGCATAGGACTCCTGGGAAGAGAGGCAATGAAGACTTACCAGAACACTGGTTCAGAAGAACAACAGCAAGGGATGTAGAAGAAGGTTTGGTCAAGCGTAATAAATCAAATCTGCAAATATATGTAATAGTCAACAGAGGTTTTAAGCAAAAAAGTAGAAATTGTTTCTAGAATGAAATCTCCAAATTAAACTTTGCAGAGTAAATAAAATAGGGTGACGAATGGCTCTATTCACAAAATATGCATTAACCTACCATTTAGACATTCCTTTTAGGTAGAGATCTAGTGGGTATAAAGACAGGAATAGTAGATTAGAAGGATTTTCATTTGCATCTTTCAGTGGTTTTATTACAAACTAGTCAGTTGTTTTCCCCCATACCTGGAAAAAATGAAAGTCTCATTCATTCGTTATGAAAAAGATTTCATATTGTCTAGAGACAATGGTGATTTGGGTCTATTGTATCTTGCATGGGCAGCTATCTGCTACCTTTTGTTTAGGGCTCCTCCCATATAATCATAAAGCAATTCATGTGTCAAAACTTAATCTGCATCAGGACCAGGGTGCAGATTGACCATATGCAGGTTAGAATCTTCTGTCCCACTTCTCTTTTATGATTTTTTTTTACCTAGGATGAGAATTTAAGAGAACTCTACCATATGTTATCTGTACTTTTTTTCCAGCCTAGCCAGCCTCATTATTTTTATGTGCTTATGTGCTAAAGTGGTGACAATCGATCTGTTTTTTATTATATTTGCTTTTATTTTGCTGCACATCCTTCATCCACTTTGATGGAAGTTGAGAAGTCAAGGAAAAAAAAATCAAAACAGCAACAAAAAGGAGGAAAACATTGAATGCAACAAAATTTTACTTTTAATCAGTTTTGTTCTAATTTCAGCTTGCCCAACAGTTTTTGGTATGCAAAAGAAATGTCCTTCATATTGATTTAATGAAAATGGTCATTTTGCTGAGGGTGTGCATATGTATCATCCAATCAAGATTTGAATATGCCCAACTGAGTTTTTTTGAGCTCAGTATGCCCTCTGGTTTGTTTCCCACTGTTTAAAAAAATTACAGCAACTAAATCTGTTACTTTTCCCAGCTCAAACATTATTTTTTTTTTCCTCACAGCCAAGTAATTTGTTTCAGATTTCAGTCACTTCTCTTAAGGCATTTCTCTGAAAGTATTTCTTTTTCTCTCTCTTGAGCCTGTACTCACACATATTTACCCAGTGTATCATACGAACTGGCCTGCTCTGAATCTCCTCTTCTGTCAGCCACAATACTGTGCAAAGCAGTGATTTGTAGGCTTGGTGCAGCAGACACAATACATGCCTGGGTCACTAGTAATTAAAGAATGTCAGTGGCCGAGAAGAGGAAAATTCAGCTCAAGCCAAACTGAAGCATTTAGATATTTTACTGCTGCATCCTTTTAGGCCTCTCTCAGCTTATAAATATTAATTTAAAGACTACCAACAAGGACAGTAAACGGATTTGGGCATAAAACTTCCTGTCAGCAGTGATTTGTGACCAATAAAAGGAGAGCTGGATAGAGAAAGCCTGCTTCACTAAGTTTATGATAGACAGTGAAAGACTGCCATCAAAATAAAAAGGCTTTCACTATGTAGCCTGTTGTATTGAGATCTATCCTAACAAGCATCATACTGGTACTGTATTGTTGTCTTAAGCACACTTCACTTGCTAAGGGAAAGGTCTGGGGAAGCACCAACATTGGCAGTGAGCTCTGCACAGTCAGCATCATGGAAAGGGGACTTTTACATCAATGACGCCTTATAGTGAGCTCTGTGATGAAAAAAGTTGGTAAAATGTCATTCCTTTCCCTTCCAATGCTCAACTTGAAAGCAGAAAAGAAGTCAGTAGGCCCCAGATAGTCTATGACAGCATGGCTTTAAAATGTTGACTACATTAATTACCTTCTCCAAGTCTCCTTTCTGTAATGGTGCAGGATACATGCAGTGTAAACTACAACCTGTTTCATTCTTTGATAGAAAATAGCATAAATATTGTTTCTTTTCTTCATTTCTCTGAAAAGCCTAGTTTCTTTTTCTTTGGTAAGTAATGCTGTTGCTGAGTGACATGATCACGAAAAAACTGAATGCCAGCTAAATACCAAGTAAACACAAAATTTAACATTATTTAAACTTCACACTTTATCCACACGTAAGTAATTCAGCCCAGATACAGCCGTTCACGCTTTCCGCAAGTTTAGCCTTGATCCCCATGATGCACACTTGCCTCCTGCTCTGTCTCTGTAGCTAGTTTCACGAGCAAACATGCATCTCATATCTGACAGTTGTATATAATATTGGGCCATTTTTTTTTAACACCACACTCCATTTACTGCCAAAATCACATCGGACATCGTTACATGGTGCCTTATTATTCTAGTTTGCCATGTTCATCTCAGACTTGAAAACATACCAACTTCTCCATGAATTTGTAAATCTCTAGTGGTCTCAGTAAGTCATGATGAGTATTTCCTTGCCTGGTGACTGTGGGCAGAAGTCATGCACAAAATGGCTGGTTCCATTTTTGAAAAAAAGGTCTTTCTGTGAAGGACCTTCCTCCTAGAAGATCTGATATCTACGATTCTTTGGTTCATCATCAAGAGAAAGCACTGCTTATGAAAATCTTCCTAGCGGAGTGCAGTGGGAAGATGAAGAGAGAACGTATGTGCAGGGAAATACCCTTATGAAAAAATGCTGAAAGACATAGCTATGCTTTGTTGATGGAATTAACATGAAACAGGGGCCCTTAGAGAGGATCATTCAGAAAAGAAATGAAAAATACATAAAACTTTGTTTAATTTATGGAATTTATAGGCTGCTGACCAGTAAGTATAAAGTTCTGTTCCCCTGGTCCTCACTATCACTCATGTATTACTTGTCAGTAAATGTGGTGCACTCAGAACATAACAGCTACGGTAATATTTCTGTTCCCACTGCAGCTTTACTACACCCATGAAACTCTGTAATCTTTAAATTCCCTCACTGTTAACATCTGCTGAAACATTATTGGTCCCAGCATAGCCAAGCTGCTCTGAAATTACATTTAGCAGAGTAGTTAATGCTAACAGTATAATTCTAGAAGCAACCATGTTTTTAAAAGGCTTTATAACTGGCACAGTGGCTGTGCTTTCCGTTGCTTTTATTCCTTCCCCACTTTTTTTGCTAGTCTGTCATTGTTTTACCAGAGGCCAGAATTCATGTTTAAACAGCATTTTGTTTTCTCTTTTGAATAAAACATTATAAATTTGTTTCATGGACTAGAGAGAGAAAACAAGCTTCTGAAAACACCTTTTTTTTTTTTTGTCCTAATTACAACATCAGATTTTAAGAGCCCAAGGGGTTGAAACTGGAAATTGATAAAGCTTTAATAAAATTAATATCTGCTGTCATTCATGTAGGATGTTTTCAGGACCTAACATATAAGCAAAAAAAGCCAGTTGTCATTATTAATGACGATACCTCGATACATTCAGTTGCAACTCATAAACAGCTCATGAGCTCAGAGCTTTGGTTTTATAATTTGATACTGTTTCCCACAGCATTCTCTTAGGGAAATTGGCTGTTCTTGGCTTGAGTGGGCATATACTTTTCTGGGTGAAGAACTGATTAGCTGGTCGGGTCCAAAGATTCATGGTCAAAGGAGTTAAATCCAGTTGGCGGCTGGTCACGAGCGGTGTCCCCCAGGGCTCAGTACTGGGGCTACTCCTGTTTAATATCTTTATTAATGATCTGGATGAGGGGATAGAGTGCACCCTTAGTAAGTTTGCAGATGACACCAAGATGGGTGGATGTGCTAATCTCCTTGAGGGTAGGGAAGCTTTACAGAGAGATCTCGGTAGGCTGGATGGCTGCACCAAGGCCAATACCATGAGTTTCAATAAGGTCAAGTGCTGTATCCAGCACTTGGGTCACAACAACCCCCAGCAGTGCTACAGGCTTGGGGAGGAGTGGCTGGAAAGCTGTCAGGCACAGAGGGACCTGGGAATGTTGGTTGACAGTGGCTGAACATGAGTCAGCAATGTGCCCAGGTGGCCAAGAAGGCCAAGGGCATCCTGGCCTATATCAGGAACAGTGTTGTCAGCAGGAGGAGGGAGGTGATCATTCCCCTGTACTTGGTTTGTTGAGGCTGCACCTTGAATATTGAGTCCAATTCCGGGTCCCTCTCTACAAGAAAGACATTGAGATGCTGGAGAGGATACAGACATGGGCTACCAAGCTAGTAAAGGGTTTCCAGCACATCTCATATGAGGAATGGCTGAGGGATCTGAGGCTGTTTAGCCTGGAGGAAAGAAGGCTCAGGGGAAACACTTTATTGCTCTTTACAACTACTTCAAAGGAAGTTGTAGCAAGATGGTAGTCGGTCTGTTCTGCCTAGTACCAAGCAATGGAACAAGAGGAAACCTCCTCAAGTTGCACTAGGGGAGGTTCAGGCTGGATACGAGAAGGAATTTGTTAACTGAAAAGGTTGATGGGAATTGGAATGGGCTGCCCAGGGAGGTGGCGGAGTCATCACCTCTGGAGGTGTTTAAGAGAAAGTTGGACGTTGCACTGAGGGAAATGTTCTAGTGGTTGATAGAGCTGGGACAAACACTGGACTCAACGATCTTAAAGGTCTCTTCCAGCTGAAACGATTCTATGTTTCTATAGTGAAATACTGGACAGAGAGCATTTAACTTAATCACTGGAAGTTGTAAATATGTAAATATTACTCTGAAAATTAGGATTCAAATACAGCAGAGTATGTAATTGTGCTATGGATTTTTTAATGCTATGTGAAGTAGTATATTTTAAAATTTATATGCATAGCTACATAATGCCATAAAAAACTGCATTCACTGATATTTGGCAAAATAATCACATTTCTTGGAAAAAATAAAATTACGCATGTATTTTTAAAAATTAAGATGAAAACTTTCACTTTTTTTCCAGTGAATGAAAGAAACTCCACCATTCATCAGTTACTCCTTCAGCTAGCAATCCTGATAGTACTCTTTCAAAAAGCAGAGTTGAAGCACACATATGCTAGAGCTGAAAGATTACTGCTGTTGAATGTTTATGCAATTACTAGATTCTGTGAATTTAGACGATTACTCTAAACCTTAAAAATTTTGCTAATTAAAAAAAAATCTAGAATTTCAGTTCACAAAATAATGAACGGTATTGTTTTCAACTTTGAAGAATAATTATTGTATTATCTAGCATTGCACAAGGATAGATAGACTGCAAAACCTGTTAAATTTAACTGGTTCCTGATTCATGAACAGCAGTAAATGACATCTGTGCCAGATGGCAGTCAGCATTTGCGCATTGATACTCTAGTTTTCTTTTCTCATGTCCCATCTAGTCTCTGTTAGTTGTTACTGCTTAAGTGGCGGTGTCCATCATGAGCTCATTTAATGTCGGTTAAAGCTGAGCCAGTGAAGGAATTTCCCAGGAACACCTTGCAAGTTTTTAATGCTATTCCAGTAACAACAGTGCTATATTCAAGACAATGTATTAAATATTCTCCAGTCTGGTTTTATAACTCCTCCCACACATCTCTTCTAGAGACATACTTTTTAAGAGAGATTGTTTCCATTGTTTTCTTTTCTAAAACGTGATAGAAAGTCTTTTCAGCAAGAGTAAACTCATGATTTCTTCATTATTAAAGCAAGTATATCGCAGTATGATGCTATTTGAGGCAACATGAAAAAATTTCTTTTGAAACTTTGCATCAAAGTCATGTCCAGGACAATCTTGTTTGAGGGGTGAGTCCCTTTCCGTCTGCCATGTCCATTTCTGAAGTAGCTGCTACTACTTCTTGCTGGGAGAGACTCTAAATTATATCAGTGATATGGTTTTCCCAGCAAGAGGATATTGCAGAGCCCTTGAAAGAAAAACTTAGGAGCTGTTTTCTACATCATTATCATTACACATCAATCTCAGAGCAAATCATGAGTCAGTATTTGAGAAACTTTTTTAATGCAGCATTTGGAATCAGAATTTGAATATTTTTGCCCCCCCTCCCCCGTCTTTCCCTGTCATTACAGAGACTGACACAAAACTGGGTAGAAAAAGCTGTTTCAATGCAACCATTTGTTAATTTCCGTCTCCCTCATCTGCAAGTCTGTAAAAGCCCTAGAATTTTTGAAAAGGACCAGTACTGGCTAATTAACTTCTAACATTCTTGTTTCAATTAAAATAGAATCTGAGACCAAGCTATTTTGGCTGGAAAATTGCTTCTGGTAAACTAAAATTCTGATGATAATTATTTGTGCCAGCTCTGAATGCTGCTGTTTCTGAGCTGCACTCACAACAAAGTGTGATTTTGAAATATACCATATTTTAAATCTTACTACTTTTGTAAAAAATACATTATTGGAATACTTGCCTCAGATCAAAAACTGAGGGGCATTTTAAACTGGGACCTTTTTAAAGGAAGTCATTTAGCTTGTAGGTCAAATATTAGATGAATTTGTAGCATGATGTCAATGAGTGGTGGTATCTTCTGTATATAATAGGTCTGCCTTTCCTTAGATGCTTAAAACACCCTACAAAAGTAATTTTCAAGCAGCTTTAGAGATAATTGGCACTTTCTGAGGGATGTCATATCTGCATCATTTATCATAATACTAAAACCAGTATTTAACTGTACAGAGCACTTTCATGCTTCTTGCTTGTTTTGAAGTACTGTACAAATATTTTCTGATTCTGACTTGACTTTAATGATCAATATAGGCACAATATTATTCTCATGTATTTTATGTATAACTCCAAATATCTTAAGGGCCAACACTCCCGTGAGCTGCCTTTAAGAAAGGTAACATCAATCTTCTTAGGTCCAAAAAGTTACTGAGCCTTTGACCACCTTCCCCATCAGAGAGACCACTTTTGATGTGTCACCTCTCGTGCTGCGTTTCTCCATCACAGCATAGCCTGGGTTGGGAACAGAGAGCTTGTCTAGATTGAACAGTACCCAAGCTAAATCTAACATATATCGGAAGCAGCGTAACAGTGCTAGATATGATAAAACCACGTTGTATCTACTTTTCAGTCTGTAAGTACTAAATTAAGATTGTATAAGCTATAAATTACAGATGGATCTTAAAGTTCTGACTATAAATAGTAATGGCCCTCTTTTAAGTAATGCATGAGACTAAAATAATAATAGAATATAAAATTATACAATATACAATTCAATATATAATATATGATACATAAATCATATAAAATATTAAATAAAAGGTAAAAAATCAGGCCTTTGTGGGAAGAGGAGGAAATCATCAGTAATGGAGCCTTATTTGTGTATGTTTGCCCCCAAGCTTGACTGTCTCAGCCTCTTCCCCTAGACTGTCCTTTTCCTTATCCTGCTCCTCTCTGCTTTTAAGCCCTACTCTCAGTCCCATTCT
>WBNH01012529.1:101794-164484 GCA_013401255.1 Urocolius indicus
CTTCCCCATCAGAGAGACCACTTTTGATGTGTCACCTCTCGTGCTGCGTTTCTCCATCACAGCATAGCCTGGGTTGGGAACAGAGAGCTTGTCTAGATTGAACAGTACCCAAGCTAAATCTAACATATATCGGAAGCAGCGTAACAGTGCTAGATATGATAAAACCACGTTGTATCTACTTTTCAGTCTGTAAGTACTAAATTAAGATTGTATAAGCTATAAATTACAGATGGATCTTAAAGTTCTGACTATAAATAGTAATGGCCCTCTTTTAAGTAATGCATGAGACTAAAATAATAATAGAATATAAAATTATACAATATACAATTCAATATATAATAAATATATCATATATGATACATAAATCATATAAAATATGAAATAAAAGGTAAAAAATCGTGCCTTTGTGGGAAGAGGAGGAAATCATCAGTAATGGAGCCTTATTTGTGTATGTTTGCCCCCAAGCTTGACTGTCTCAGCCTCTTCCCCTAGACTGTCCTTTTCCTTATCCTGCTCCTCTCTGCTTTTAAGCCCTACTCTCAGTCCCATTCTCACCACATAATCAGGTCCAGCATTGCATCTCTGTCCTTCCTTCACTTCCTTTCTGAAGAGCCTTGAAGCTAAAGTTTCATAAATTCAGAGTAAGCTTACTGCTTACTGATTAGACGTACAGGATTTGCCATTTCACATTTCGGAGAACAGTTTTGGAGCATATAACCTTTTACCTAAACTATAGAGGAAGATGAGGTATTTAATGTTGAATTAGATTTAATTCTATAGAATAGAATAGAATAGAATAGAATAGAATAGAATAGAATAGAATAGAATAGAATTTAATTTAGCAGCCACAGGCTTAAAAGTTAAACACTGCAGTGCCTAACTAGCACTGTCTTGAGTTCCTGATCCAAACCATATATTTCCAGCTAATTGGATTAAGTTACTTTAAGTCATTTGGAGATTATATGTATATATTATTTCAGCTTCAAAGAAAATAGGTGACATGGTTCATTTCAGCACATGTGTAATTTTGAAGGATTTCTTTAGCCCTGGAAAATCTAATTACAGGGGTTACAAGCTCATTCGGGAAGGCAACAGTCAACAGCACGGCTGTATCTACTGAATACTACAAGACAGCACTGACACCATCAGCCTTGATAATACCTAAACAAGCATCAATGGGTTTTGAATATACAGGCTATGTTCACTAGTAGGGATGACCTACTCTAGGTGGTCCTGCTCTGGCAAGGAGGTTGGACTAGATGATCTTTTGAGGTCCCTTCCAAACCTTAAGATTCTGTGATTAAGGATAGCTTCCATTCTTTGTATTTGCACACACGGGAACTTAGGACTGCATCCAGTTAAATCCTTCTATCCCCTCCAAACCCAAGTGTCACCTCATCTCTTCTTCCTCCTTTCAAAAAAGCTTATTAAAATAAAACCCCACAGCTGAAATCAGTGTGGGGAAAGAAGAGTAGAAAAAAAATGCTCTTGAATCCAACCAGTTGGTATAATCGTACCATCTCCATCAGTCAGATCTTCCCTCTCCAAGGCTGACAAGCACCATAGGTCTCTCAAGAACATGGCAGAAAAATAGTCCCAGATCAACACCATGTGCCACCAACAACTCAGCCACATATCCTTCCAGGTCTTCTGTCCATGCACTGGGGATTTATGGCTGAGGAGTTGATGCTCTGAGGTGGTGATGCTGCATGCAGTTAAACCTGGCATTATTCCTGCAGCACTGTGAATAAAAAGTGCAGCTGAAGGAGAGCTAGTATTTACAAATCAAAGCTTACTGTACTTATACACTTTAGAGGAGGAGTAATATGTAATAATAGTGTAATGCTATTAGTATGATAATGATGATGAATACACAGCCCTAAGCAATGCTAGTCTAAATGCTGAGCTCCACTGTAACTTTCTGTCAGAAAACTAATTCAGAAAGAAGTAATGAATTTCCTTAAATAGTTTTTAGGAAGAAACATGGAAAAACAATGCTATGATACCTAATTACAATATTTTTTGAAAATGTATTGTAATACTCTGTTTCAAAATGACTGTTGGGTTCAGCTTTGTGCAATGGTGTGCAGTGATAAACAGATAACCAAATAAAGAAAAAATCCAATTGCAATTTTTAAACTGACCTGAGGCAATATTTTACTTTAATTTGCTGTAGATGGTAAATTTTTTGAAGGGGGGCCTATAGTCTTATTTCAAAGCACTATCATTAAAAAAATCTTCTCTAGCCAGGCTCAAGTGCTCCCAGGTTCTTCACATTGCCCTTGACTTTTAAACAAGAGGGAGATATGGAAGGCTAAGTTTTGTCCCACAGTTTGCAGCATGTGCTTACACAGAACCGAGTATGAAATCATGGATGATTGTTTGCTGTACTAAGGTAATAAAACTAACAATAACCAACTGTATTTCTGGTATACAACTAATAACATGACAGTATTGAATGATAATATTATTTTCCAGGGTGCAAAACCTATGTGGTCAGTGATGACATTTTACTAAGTGTATGAAGAATCTGACCACCTGTGACAGACTCAGTTTTCCTTCCCTAGTTTCATCTTTCTACCACAAAACATACTTGGCAAACTGCTTGGATTTCTAGTTTTACTTCTTCAACAAAAGTCTAAAGCTGCTTAAAAGTCTTACCTAGAAACCTAGAAATGTCTGTTGAAATTAGAAACCAAGCTAAGTAGTCTGGGGGAGTGATTTACATTTATGGCACTTTAAGACTCCTTTACCCTTCCTGAGCAGCAGAAAGGTGGGTCAGCAAAAATGAGAATTAGGCCTTAGGACTGAACTATTTATAAAACAAGTAAAAATCAAAAGAAAATGTATTAAAATGGTAGAAAAAAAATATTTATATCCATATCTGGTTGTCTTCTTATTCTTACATCAAAATCACTTTCTTTTTTGAATGGGAGAGATTTCACAGTAAAGATTGTATTTTTAAAAGGAATTGTTTCATACAAACATTGAATTAAAATGTGCAGAGCCATACTGTAATAGCATTAAGATACTCCTGGGCATGTTTTAATGGTCCATTAATACACACCTCTGGTGGCTGAATGCATGAGGGTGCACAACTACAGCATGTATTAATGGATATCTGAAACACGTTGTGTCATGTGCTAATGTTATATTACGATCGTACACTACCTGGGAAGCCTCAGAAATAACTTAAAAAAACCCCAGAATAATGTTATGATTAATTCCCTGTCTGTGTCTACTTTATTGTTCAGTTATTCAATAAATACCAAAACAGTATTAAAGCAATTCAAGTCTGTAACGCCTACAGAAAATGGTCTGGTTTAAAATATTAAAATGCACCATGAACTGCATTAGGCCTCTCGTACAAATGTAGAATCTTGAATCCTTGCCTTAAAGAGCCTTTAGGCAAATCTGGTATAGCTTACAAAAGGTTATAAATGAAGAAGTTCAGTAAGAGATGCCTACATTTCTCTACTCTACTATTTCCTTCTCCATTTTTATCGTTCACTCTAACCTGAGGTTACTATATCTAATGTAAACTTTTTTTATTATTTCATAACAAAGATTTTGAAATTCAAGATGTCGTGTGCATTGATTACCTTAAGCAGAATGCTATAGATCCTCATTAGAAAGAACTTCAGGTATTTTTAACTCAGAAGGATCTTTCAAGAAGTCTTATGTATGAATAAGCCTCTTGAGGAAAATACTTGAGCATACACTAAAACATATTCCCACTCAGCAAAGCATTACAGTTTCTCCATGAGTTTAAATTCCATCAAACTCCAGTAGAAGTTACACATTCCCAAAGATAAGCATGTGTGTGAGCTTCTTTTTGGACGCAGATGCATGGATGGTGCAGAGCCAGAGCTGTAATCCTACGCTTCAAAGTGCCGGGTAAAACAATTTAGTCACAATTATGGAAGAAAGATATTTTTAAAATATAGTTTACTTACCTTAATATGAGCAAGAGATAAAGAGTATTCCGTATGCTTAAAAGCTGCTTCTTCATTTGGCATCTCTTTCTGTTTTGACAGCTAAATGTATAATTGAGTAGAAAATGAACAATTACTGTACAGATTTATGTTCTTCCTCTCCTGTCTTTTGTGACTATGGTATTTTATTTAATTGAATACTCTTAAGTATGATGTATTAAACAAATGGATGGAATTAATTACTTTATTTAAAAAATAAATAAAAATACACCTTGTAAGAGATACGAGTAGCTACTTACTAGGCAGACTCCTTTTTAGTCCTTTACTGGGAAATTGTACAATTCTAGCATCACAGCACATTGTCACCAAGTGGAGGTCTTTACATTTCTTCTGGAGCTGTTGTACTCTAGTTCTGTGTGTTTGGCTGAAAAGTATCTGAAAGGTTTAAATATTAAAGAAAATCAGAGAAATCAAGATTGGGTAACTTTAGGAAGTTGTGCTTTACCCAAATCCAGCTCATCACAAGAGACGAAGAGGAATGTAAAGTTGCGTCGTAAACAGAAGGTCTAATACAGCCTCCTGGCAATGAATTGACTTCCTAATTAGTAAGCAATACTTCTTCTTCCAGTTTAGCAAAGGCATGAGTTGTGGTGCTTTGCTCCTAACTATGCTCACACTATTTGATAGATGTCTGACTGATGCCTCTTCTAGTGTTTGAATCGTCCAACAGATGAGGAGGACCCTGGTCTGTCTTCTGATACTTAGCAGGCCGGGCCCTGAAACATCTACTGTCAAACCCATACAGTAAACACATCTCTTCTCAGTGCTGCTTGGAAAATCACTACATCTGTTGGAGCTTTAGATGCTCTGGGAGAGGTGATTTTCCAAGCACGATTAATAGTCTGCAAAACACACATTTCACCTAGAAAATGTTAGAGAGAAGCAGATAGACAAAATTTTCACTGGCATTTATCACACAGTTAATTAAACATACTGAAATCCAAACAGAGCTTTAATTTTTCAAGCACTCTGATATGTCACAATCTGGAGTGCATTTCCCCTTTTGCTATGCCTGGGAGATGCAGGTCTGTATTCACAAGGACTATGGCAGAAAGTACACACCTTTCCTGCCAGAGGTTTCATGGAAAGGCTCCAACTCTCAAGCAAATTCCTCATGCCCATGAAACGGCCCTCAGGTCTGTGTTGTGATCCCAAACTGTGAGTATACACCTGAACATCCATTAACTGAAGAGTAGGCGTGCCAGGAGCCTCTCTGATCTCCTCTGTAGGTACATGCTAGGTATAATATAGCTCTTTCAGAGCAAGCCTGCATATTTGTACTGCTGATTCAAGCAAAATTCCATTTTTCCTTGACCATAAAATGCTCTCAATCTTCAGGTAAATTGCTCATTTCTGTAACAGAGGCCTTCACTCATCTGCCTTCTTCTGAAAAATCTCTCCCCTTTGTTTTTTTTTCCCCCTTCTCTTACTTGTTGGACAGATTTACTCTTCATTTTCTCTGTCTACTTGTAATTTTTTGCTTTGGATGCACTTTCCTGTTTCTCAAATCAGTGCTGGCCTCTTACCAAAAATAGCAGATGTCAGAGTCTCGTGATTTGGTTGCCCGTTAAAATAAAAGAGCAGTGATATTGAGTCTGGCAATATGATAAGCTCTCTTGCTGCAAATAGGATGCAAATATTAAAGAAACTTTACCTATAAATCAAACTGTAAGCCAAGAGTGCCATCAGAGTTAAGAAATGGCAATTTAGAATCGTGATACAGATGTCTCCAAAAGAGCACTGAGAAGAAAATTCAAGGGAACGTAAGCAGTTACAGGGATATCCCAAGACCAATAGGAAGAAATACAGACAGAGAAAATTAAAGTTGCCAAGAAAAACTTCCTGACATTGAAATGCACTGAGCTTTCAGCTCATCTCTCTGGGGAACAGAAAGGCCCATCATTTGAAATGTTTAACACTAGACTGGAGGAAACACTAGAAAAATATACTACAGGGAACAACTTGTTATTGGCAGAAATATGGGCTGAATGCTGTAAAAGGGATTTTCAATCTCTAATGTTTACTTTTTATGATAGTTATTTATGTTTTTCCTTCATTACAGGTGAAGAAAAATCTATACAAGTTATTGGCTCTGGCGCAGCATATTTAATTTCTATGGTGCAACGTATTTGCTGTGCTCTATCAAGAATTAGCTCTAGTTCTTGTTTTTCCTCATGCATTTTTTCCACATACATTGTGAGGCTCTTTTTAGTAAAAAAGGCAAAATCTTCACTAAATGAATATTCCCTCTCTTCTCTGAAGCCTTCTTAGCACATACACAAAACACCAAGGAAAAACCCATCTAAACGCCTCAGGTTTGGATTTAGTTTAGGGGAGGGAGAAAATTATGTCAGAGGGACAAAGGGAGAACTTTAACCAGCAGAAGCTTAAAAGAAACATTCAGAAAATGACAAAGGGAAGAAGGAGGACATTTAGATTTGGGAAAGTGAGAATTGTACACATCCATGAAGGTGTTAGCAAAAATCAGACCCATTCATTACACCCAAATTCTTTTCCTCAGATCAGCTAACTCAAAATATCAACTTCAAATTTTAAATAAGGTAATGACGTTGAATATGCTAAAGTTTACTTTTCCCTGTCATTCCCTGACCCCTCATTCTCTTCATTGCAAACCATGGAGAGTCCAGACTGGCTTTAGTGCAGCAGTGCTACCAGAGGGTTTTGCAGAGGACAGAGGTGATGCTGTGTTTCCCCTCCTGGGACGCTGCAACATCCCAGCCAAAAGGCATCTATTTTACCTTGGAGAGAAGTGGGATGAGGAATGTTTTCCAAAGACATGGGCCTCTCACTTTTGCCAAGCAGCTTGAATCTCACTGTTTGGCTGCTGAGCAAAGGGTATGATTAATGAAAAGATGTCAGAACGATAATCCTTACTATCGGGAAATAGTGGACAAGATATTTTTTTTTCTTTCCTTGGAAAACTGGAGGGTGGTGGGAAGAGCAAGAAGAGAATGAGAAAGGAAAAAGGAAAACAAGGAAAAAGGAGAGGTTTTGAAGAGAGAGAACAGTAATAATATATATATATAAAATACAACCTCTCCTCTGCCCACCCTCTTTAATGTTTCTCTGGTGGAGTAATAAGATACCTTCAGCGTTATAAATAGCAGCACAGATGTTGACAGAAAAATGCTCCCTTAATTACCATACAAACTGCTTTACTTGAGTGAACCGTTTAAAGCGGCCTCCAAAGGAAGTTCACTCAAGCAATTCCACAGATTACAGCTAATGAACAATATTTCCTCGCTCCTATTTAGTGCTCATTAAAATGTAAAAGCCTTTCATTTTCAACAGGCACACAATAAATAATTCCTTTCTCCCTCTCCCCGCTGCCTGCGAGCAGACAGGATGGGAGAAGGGAGGGGAAAAGATGGGCAGTAGAGGGGAGGGGGTGGGGGCTGCATGAGGCAAGTAAGTGGGTTGGAGAGCAGTGGACAGTTCATTAAAATCCCTGGAAGCAGTGGTGATGGCTGCTGCTGCTGGTTGTGAAGGTGATGTCTGTGTCTGGAGCTCAGTGGGCAAGTGTGGAGTGGAGCACGCAGCTCATACTCGGACCCATCAGCACACCACTGCGCTCCTGCAAGGCAGCCTCAGCAGTCCCAGTTGAGGAGGCACAAATCACACCTATGCTCTCAGAAAAGCAACACGGACAACTGGGAGAGGGCAAAAGATAGAAAAGCTGTGATGACAACCAGCAGTCCAGCTTGGGCTGAGGTGTGTTTGGACCCTGTTTGAAATTTCTCTCCAGTTTCAACTTTGCAGCTACCCATTGCACAGCATCTCTTTTGGGCTTGTTCATAGTCCTACCAAGTTGAATAGGATATTTGCAGTGCTGGAGGTTTGCTTCATTCTTTATCTCCATTCAGATGAAGCATCATACAGGCCAGCCACACAAAATGTACGTTGCTGAGCACTGGGAGGCTGAAGGCTACAGGAGTCTCTGTACATTCAGGTGCTGAAGGATGAAAGAGCCCATGATTACCTATTAGTCCATTTCCAAACTACTAGGATTTTAGCTTAATTTTCAAAATGAAAATTTTACAAGTCATTCAAATCGTGAACCACAGCCTTAGCAAGAAAAAAAATAAAGTCCACAAATCAGAAATTAAGTAGAATTCACATGAATGAGAAATGCTGAGGTACCAGCTGAATTCATGTTAGTCACTTAGTCTGTCTGCTCACAGATCTATGGCACATAAAAGTCTCCATTGGTGTACATAGGAATTATTGAAGAAGCAAAAGATCAGAAAATAAAAAGTTAGCAAGCAGATACCCATCCGAAAACTGCAGGAAAGAAAGCCTGTTCTATCCTCTCTTAAGACAAATGGGTAAACAGCACAAAAATGAAGCACAACACTCTTGTTAAGCTGGGATACATGGCAAGAAATAGCTGAAAAGATACAGAAGTAGACTTTAACAGGCTTCAATTTTAGATGGAATCATGTTTTTTGCTTCCTTCATTTGCCAAAAATCTCAACAGGACTCTTCCCGCTGTTTTGGTTTACTACTATGGTATTTTTTAATTTACTTTTGAATTTATTTTTTTTCTCTGTTCTCCCTCACTTCAAAGCAGCAGAGAGCTTCACAATCCCTTCCTGCAGCCTGTCTTCTTCCTGGCCCTATTGCTTGAACCACGGTCTCCTCTGCCTCTGCAAGCTGAGCTGCCTCCTCCACAGCTCTCCACTGGAAAGTGAATTAGCAGCAGAGGTAGTTGTTCTATCAAAGGCGATGTATTCCTAGGAGGGTTGTGTATGTCAACCTTGACAGGGACTGCCCAAACAAAATCCCTCATATTAGCCTCACTGAATGAAGAGAAGAGCCTGAGCAGGATAAAACCCATCAGAGCTTTCTCCTGTCTTTAATTTCAAGGCTTAAAAAATTGACAAGTGTATTTCCTGCTGTGAAGCTGGTATACCCTATACCTGAGCCATAAATAAGACTGTAGTGGTATTCAATGATCAAAAAAGAAAAAAGAAAGTGGAGAACTAAGATCTTATATTGACCTAAGCCTCAGACTTAGATAAACTTGTCAGGAATATCACTTTGTGGTGACTTTATCTTTGTTAAACTTAAGCATGGGTAAGAGGTATTCTCACAGCTTGCAGGGGCTGCTGTGACCGAAGGAAAGCCCTTTGCTGCATTGTCACAATGCCATTCTGTTTTAGTAAAATCAAACCTTGGCTCTTGAGTGCAATAACATTACTATGTCAGGAGAACAACTACCACACTGTGTTTCCTTTAAGAAAAATAAATGCAAAAGGAATGCAGAGGAGGCATAAACCAGATCCCAGTCCAGACTGTTTTGAATACAGGAGATGCTCTGCTCTTACTGCAGTCCCACCAACCAAGATGTGTTAGGGTTTGTGCAGTCGTGCACAATGCAAATTAATATCTCACCCTCACATGCTTCCTGTAAGCAGGCAGCTCTAGTAAAGAAGTCTAGTAGCAGTGCAATATGATGATACTTTCAACACTCTGTACTTGGCTTTTAACTAAGGTCATTTGAAAACAGTCTTCAACACCCATCTCATTTGCTTTTTTATGCTTGCCAATTTAGTGTTGTATTCACAGTGATTAATTAGTTTGTGGTGAAGGTTTATTAGGTAATCTTTCTGTCAATCAAAAAAATCACAGAGGTTTCTGAGCAAAGAACAGCCAGAGATTTTATAAAGACGGGGAAGTGATATTATTACCTTTGTGTATGAAAAGTAGGAGCTTAGTCTTGACATGTGACCACATACAAAAGACTTTAAAGCATGTTTTTATTCACATTCAACTACAAAAGCAGTCTTATTAGCTCAGATTTTATTTAAATTTTTAAAAAGAATCTAGAAATCCCTTTGCCTTCTATGTCTACAGCCTACGTTTAGTGTCTGATGAACTTGTAGGGCCGTTTTAAAAGACCAAGCAGCAGACTTCAAAAACCAAAAAGCTGCTGTAGCTCATCATTTAGGAAATTTTATATGTAGTTCAGTCATCTCAATATGACCCAAAGCAAGAAAACATTTAATGAACTTAAAAGCACCTTTGCCTGGAAAATCTTTCAAATGTTCATATTTAGGAACATCATTTGTATCGAGGGAAAAAAAGCGAACAATTTAAAGAAGTGTGGTTTATCACCTTCTTCCTATAAGAAATGGTACCTGAAATTCTTTTTTAGGGTGGGGTGAAAGATTACATTAAATTAACTACTTCTAAAAATGAAGAATCAGCAGCATCTTGTGTAAAAAATACGGACAGGTTATCATGTGCCTGCCTTCTTTACAAGTGTTTTTACTGATGTCTTGTACTGTTCCCAGCAATCTGTGAAAATTTAATGCAATCTGTACTGCACTAATTTCTATTTATGAGCTTTCTTACTGATAGACATATCTCAAAAAATCCCCAAAGCAAACCCAAACCGAAAAGGGCAGATAATGGCAATGAAAAATATAGGCAAGGCAAATAGCTGTCTTGACCAGAAAAGGTATTATACTGAAGAGGTTGGGAAGAGGGCTCAAAGATATTAGCTGACTAAATTACACACTACGTGTATACATACCACATTATAATTTTTACAGTATTAAGGAAACATGTAAAAAGATACAGATTAATTCTAAGAATTTGACTAGCTTACCACTTTTCAGAGACATTATTGTTTTAAATTACACTTGTGTCAGTCTGAAAATGTAAAATGGTATATACCACTGTGAGAATAAGTAGTAAGTTAACTGGACTACTTCTCCTGACACCTCCTTGAGAAAGCTGTGGGTTATTTCTATCACTCAGAGGTGATGAACAGGCCGCAGCAAAATCAAATGTCAAATTCAGATGAAATGATACAGATGTGCCATTTTTTTCCCCCCTAGCTAAATTCAGGAGTTCTTTTTGTGGGCTTTGGGATTAGAGATCTGGCGCTGGAACAGGAGTAGATAAAGGGCACACAGGGCCACAAACTGGGTAACTTTGACATAAGGACAGATAATATAAAACTATAATCTGTTGATAATATAATCAGAGTATTTAAAAGCAGCTTTTCCAAATTAAAAAAGAAAGATGCAAGTATTTGTTTGTGATAAAATAATTACAGCACATGCTCTACAGCTTTGACAAACACCCCCTCCCCACACTCACTCTTACATACAAACCAAATATAGATTGACTCTAACTGATTAACATGAATATAGACAGACAGCTTTGATTTGAGAGCTCACCCACAAACTGAGCTTGACTATGTGAATGAAATAGTTCTGGAGTGGCTCATTTGAGAGTTACAAATCTAGCAGCTGTATGAAAATATGTTCAAAATTATTCTGGAAGCCAGAACAATGTGATTTCAGCATATCTGTATTAATCACCATTTAAAATTTTATTATTTCTGTTTTAGACACATTTTATCAAATTGGGTTTTGAAAAAGCTTTCATGTCTTTATCACAAGTGGTAAGGCTCTATTCAGAGGTTTCTTTTCATGCCTGAGATGTGAAATCGGAGTAACCAACAATTTGCAGGCATAATTCCAGCATACTAAATGAGGAAACAAAGATAGAGGCAAAAATTGAATCTGCTGCCTTCCTGGTCTTATTGCAGGAGACCACTGGAAAAAAAACAAAATCAAACCAACCCACAAGAAGAAAAGCAAATTAGCTGTTTTCTTTAATTCCCCTGGAAAGCTGTATCACCAGCACATAGTCTACGGGTATGCAGGAGATGCCGGCGCTCCTTGCATGCCTGTAGTAGAGGGATGATACTGATGGCAATCTAACTGGAACATCCTGCCTGAATATGAACAACAGATTTGTCAGTGTGTGACAGGCTGACAGCCCAGCTCCCAGCTGCTTGTCCACTGTTGTTAAATCAGTACCTTGTCTAAGTGTTCAGCAAAGAGGCAATCTGCTTCCTCCATTCGTACAGGCAGGTTGCCAGTTAAAAAAACAAGTATTGGCTTTAGGCTGCAGTGCCATAATGCATTGAAAAGATGCAATCTAAACCTTTGTATACTCCTTAGGCAATGAAGAGCAGGACTGGGAAGTACAGGCTCAGACTCAAGACTATCCTTTTCAAAACAACAAGGATAACTCCACAGGGGAACCATGAAAGAAATGCATGAGGATTTGAAAGCTGTAGATGACTTAATATAACTTATTTAAGGATAAAAATGTCGTTTATTTTGGTATCAGTGAAGCAAGCTGGTGTTGCTGTACTCAAGAATGTACCAGAATTTCCTTTATAAACCTACCTTTAAGCAGTTTATAATTCATCAATGGTAATAACTAGCTCTAGGCCAAAATATCATTATGCAAAGATGCCATCAAGAAGCACTTTAGGGGAGGAAAAAACCCCACAGAAATTAAAAAAAAAACCCAAAAAACCAGGAAAGAAAAACTCTCACTGAAGTGCACAGCAACACAAAACTACAGAACACAAAGACACAGCTTACTGGTTTTGGGAGCTTTTTTGTTTTTCTGTTACAAAAAGTGTCCATCCGGTTTCAGTTCTTTAATTTGGTTACTACTAGTTGACCACACGAAAGAGAGGTTTAAAAACCATGATGAGAATGAAACAAACTAAGGAAATCACAAATCGTAGTATTCATACAAATGTTTTTGGCTCTTGAGTGTGATGTGCATGTGAGGCAGACTCTGAGGTGACGATTAGTTACCAGAGTTCTAAGAAGACACTATACCACCAACTGCAACGCCTCATTTGAAGCAGTTCTGGTTTGTCCAGTGATTCACAAGGCACATTTAAAAGCCTCTAAACACAGATCTATACTCAGATCTCTGTGGGCTCAAAATTAGTCATTATAGTCTATTGGATCAATAGTCATCATAATCTCATTCACTTCCGTCCCCTCACAACCTCCCCATGAGTGAGGCTTCCCAGGGGTGTCACTGGGCACCCTTGTCTCTAACTAGAAGGTTTTATCATGCCCCATGTTTTCTTCCCATTTTTCAGCTGAGAGTCTTCCCCAGCCTGTCCAACCACCAGTCCTTCCTCAGGTAGAAATTTCATCATTTGTTTCCTGCACCAAGGGGGAGACAACTCCACCTTCCTGTCACCATTTAGATGCTGCTTACCTTGGGCTAATAAATCATACCTGGGACCAAAGTATGCAGTTGCATAAACATATAAGGTTCTTTATGGGTCTGCATCTTCTATGCCTTAAGCCTCTTTCCACCCAGTCCTAGGTCAGGTAAGTATTCAAGTTCAGAAAAATTTATTTAGACACATACATTTTATCTGAAGTCACTAAGATTTAAACGTGCTTGTTACCGTCTTTCCCAATGACAACCTATCTCCATTAAAAAATTACTCTAAACCGAAGAATTATGTGCATGTCCACATTACATGTATTCTTGAAAATTACCCATTCCAAACTAATCATACAGACTTCTAAAATACATTAGTTATCAATTTATCTCCTTCAAAACCCACAACATGGCCTTCATAAAATAAGGCAAACTGGAAGATGAAGAGACATGTTAAAAAATAAAGCCACTGCAACAGAATAATTTGCTTGCAGAACAGTATTTTGCAACCTGTGTGGCCTATGTGGAATACATAATGATTCAGAAGAAAAGACATAGTTGTCAGGTTAAAGTCTGAATTCATGTCTAATAAATGCTGAAAGAAACTTTAAGTCACATCACACCATCAAGCATGTTGATAGCTAATAAAATAATAAAAAGAGAGAAAAAAGCACTAATATTCTGTTATCATGCCCCTCTCCAATTCCCTTCTAATTACTAAGTGTCCAATCAGTTTGCATTACGATGTTTCCCCGTTCTCTAGCAGTTGTGTAAGATCAGACTTTAAAGTATTCAAACTACAAGGCTTAAAGTGAGAGCACAATCAATTTGTGGTTTCCAAGTGTACTGTGAATAGCATCACTCTTACTGTTTGCCACAATCTAGAAGGAAAAGGGGGCAAAATATTTATGTAAGAAATACCTGCTCTGCATCTCATGTCACTGTTAGGATGTGTCACAAAATTCAAACATGATTCTGTAAAAATTAGCTTCATAACAATATAGTCAGAAATATAATGCTGCATCTTATGCCAGAAAGTATGTTCTGCTTTAGTGTTTTACTATATCTGTATTTTTTAAATGAGCCAACTATTTTAAACCAAATCTGCTTCATTTTTTTTTTCCCCATGGAAAAGTAGGACATCAATGTACTCAGTTGCTACTCACCAGGATATTCCCATTTGTGGTAAAAGAGTTGTATTACAAAAAAGAATCACAAAGCACTGCAAAAAAGTTCAGTCTCTTCATACACTTCATGTTAAGACATTTATAAAATAATATGCTGGTTTGTTTTATCAGCCTTCTGGAAGATTATCTTTAATTAAATCTGTAATTGTCTTTTTTTTTTTTCATTTTCTCCATCTTTGTAATCTGGCTATTGGCAGTGAACATCTAAATTACACCTTTATTTACAGCTACTGTCATGTTTGTTTCCAAAGGATAATGAAATTAAGTGCCTTCCATAGCTTTGCCTGCACAAGACTATTTAAAGTAGCTGTGTAAAAATGATAGTTAATATGATAATGAATATGGTAGCATTATCTTCTCTATCATGATACTGATGATAACGAAAAAGTTACTGAGATGTTACTTGCTTGGCCAAACAATAATAACGGCAAACAATTTTTGAGTGAGTATTAATCTGATACAGCATTTACACAAATCAGTGGAAAATTACTCAAGAATCCAGTAGACTTTGGCTGTATTTTTAGGTAACACGTTATTAAGAATACAAAACAATACTTGTATTATTTTATAGATTTCTTTTGGCAATCACACACTGAAGTTAATTTCAACAACCTGAGACCTGGGGAAAGACAGAGGAAGTCAATGATTCAGATTTGTATCTACAGGAAACCTGTGGCTCTGACACCGGAGTTTCCTCTCTTCTTAGACATAATCAAGAATATCAGTATACACCCAGAGAAAGCATTCTCTCCTTTCCTTCCCCCCTCCTCTTTTAAATTCAGAGAGAAGAGAGATTTGTATGTGGATAACTGTTTTTGCCTTCATATTCCCCATTTCAAGATGATTTTCAGTCAGCACGATATTATGAATCCTATTTAACTATGCTTAAGATCTCTCATTTAGAGTTAAGTGGAAGAAGAAAAGGCAAAATTGTCTTTGCAGGTGTTAAGAAGAAATTCATTGCAAGCAATCATCATTTAATATCCAGTGCTGACTTTTTGAACAAATGCTTTCTCTAAATAATAAATCAAACGAGTTGGCACAAACAATAATACCTTCGAATATGAATGAGGAAAACAAGAATATTAAAACAATAGAAACATTAACATACAAATCCCTGCTATTTACAGGAGGAAAGGGCAGAGGACAGTGTGAAAAATAGCAGTTGATTTGATTCAGTCTTCTTGTGAGCTGTCAGCAACAGTGATGACTGCTGCTATGGACAAAGAGCCCAGTCCTTCCAGCCACCAGGTATCATGTCCCTTAAATCTGAGTCTGCAGCATTCATTATTTAAATAGTAAGTGATGATGTTGAACAATGCACCAGATAGGGTTGTTTCTCCGACCCTGTCCCCAGCAGCAAGTGCTCACTCACAAGGCTGGAGAGTGTGACAGGATGGTCCCCACCACAGCACCCTCTTTCCCTCTGCCCCCAGTCTCACCCTGAGCTCTGCTGATGCTTCTCAGGAGTCCTGTTGGCTGTGGGGCAATGGAGATAAACACTCGCAGCCTCTAACAGATCTGTGAGTGCATATGAGGAGCCCAGGAGTGCTGTATGTTATTTTGTCACTACAGCATGTCAATGAGATCACCTGGCAAGTACTGGGGCCTCTTAAGGTTTATCTTTGCCTTCTCTGACTGAAGGGTATTAGATCTCATACTAAAATATAGGTTATTCTATTAGAGAAAAGATGCCACGTAAGAAACAAGAGTTGGATGCAGGTTTAGCAAACTTATTCAGGTTATGGATGTGAAGTCTACACCAGGGGTGAAAAAATTGCTGCCTGTCTCTCTTCAAAGGTGATGATGGTACTTCTCAGGTGTCTGCGGGCTGGTAAAAGGCACACAGGACTTGGGAACTAGGCAGCACTTCGATCTAGGTGTGTTTTAATAGAACTGCTATTTCTTTGGTCCGTTTTGAGTTTAAAATGTGTATTTTATATATTACATTCTGGATTAACCTCATAACTTATGAAAATGGCTTTATGTTAGTAATTCTGCCATATAAATAGCCACATAAATAACATGTTATGGGACATGATAACTGAATTGGCAGATTGAAGACACAAGTTCTAAATAAAATGAATACCAGCTTCTAGGCCAACTTCTTTGGACCACCATGCTTCTGTATGCCTTGACTTTCACAAAGAGAACTGCTATATCTTCTCCTAAGCATCTGGTTACTGATATGTGCAAAGAAAAATGTTAAGGGGAGAACGGTAATCACGATTGACCTAAGCTCATTGACTGCCCTTGTGTTTGAGCTGGATTAATGTTATACTTTGAAACACCACCGGAAAACGAGACACAAAGAGATGTGAAGACAACTAATGTGTAGGAGTTTTCTCTGTGAGAACGGTGTCACAGAGAGACTAAATGACTTCAGTGAGGTCTCAGTGAAAGCCTGGTGTCACCTCTAACTAAACCTCCAAAACAGACCCTTAAATGCAATTTTACCCATGAAAAAATACAGTGGACTTGAGAATAGGAATGCAAACCCTTATAAACTGTGAACTTGGCTACTCCTTGGGCTCTAAGAAGTGAGAAATCATTCTGCAGATAAGTGCCATTTACTTGTGTGTACCAATATATCCCTGATCTGCTCCAAGCATGCCTATCAGCCTTGTCCTGCTGCAGAAGTGAAGGAGCAGCAGCATCAGTACTTTTCTAGCTTTTGGGACCATGACAGCCCTTTATTTCTTTCTGACTGCTCTAGATATCTCTCTGCTGGAGCTGGCTCAAGTGGGAAAGCTGACTAGCACCTGGTCTATTACTAACACGAAGATGGTATAGTTGTAATTTCTGTTGTTGAGCTGTTTTAGTGACCTTACACCAGTTCCCAATACAAGACCTTTTTTTTTCTTTCTTTCTTTTAAATCAACAAGTGATTTTAAGGACCCTTGAGATAACTGCACTTCATCTTAATTACATGTGAAGTACACCCACATCCTTTCTGTGCTTTCAGCTTTATTGGAATTTGCTGTGGCTTTCTCCTTGCCTTCTTGGGGTACTGTCCACACAATCCCACCTACTATGGTTATTCCCCAAATATAATAAACTTGGATTTTTGAGTAAATGGCAATATCCTAACTTTGTTCAGCATAAGACATAAGGGAAGATGCTTTAGCAGCACATTCCTATAGGCTGATGTTCCAGACCCTACAATCAAACATGAGGCTGTATTTGGAAGCAATTGTACCAGATGGTTGTGTCTTATGGAAGGTTCAGTGCCACTAAGAAATTCAGGATGATGATAATAATGATTAAATGAGATCTTCTTCATATTTTTTTTTCACAGTAAAACTATATTTTTTTTTAAAGGTAGTGACCAAGTATTATTCAGATTTCAACAGCCCCTTTGGATGCTTGTTTAAAGTCAGGCTACAGCAGCATGTAGCTACATTGAACACTCTGCTTAGTGTGTGTAAAGCAGTAGGAAATCATCAGTCTGAATGGGAGGGTTAAAAACAAGGCAGTGCTTAACCAAAGCTGAAATCTTTGCTTTGTTGTATACTGTTCTTCTAAGTGTGCATATATCATCATATTGAATAACTACTGAAGGCATTCAAGCTGAAATGCTGCTTTTTCAGTATGCGCACACACAGAGAGAAAATACAGCAAGTCCATTTTTGGAACATCCCCTACATCACTTCAAGATAAATGAGACAACAATGGTTTTGTTGGTGAGTCACAGAAAGTCTGCTAAGGAGGGACACAGCAGCCCTGCCACAACGAACAGACAGAAGAAGGGTCACAGTGAGAGGACGAGTCACTTTTCACAGGGCAGATGTTACTGCAGTCACAGATGGGGACACGAATGTGTGTGGAGGAGAGAGTGGTGGTTGGACAGATATGTCATCATATGTAGGCTGAGGACACACTCTTAACTTTGGGAAACAGCAGGCACCAGCATTGGGATTTCCAGATCTATATACCTATGAAAGCGAATATATTTTTTTAAAGACTTTGGATACTTGCACAGGAGATGGATTTCAGGCTGCGTGTAGTTTCTTCAGTGGCAGAGGAATGACCATTATTAGTCTCTGCTGTTCACAAGCACCATGTCACAATATTCAGAAGGGATTAACAAAAAATAGCACATACTTAATGCTCTGAGATTGAATAGAGCATTCAAAGCTCTAGCAAATGCACTTACTGTATCTGAATGCCTTCAGCCAACTGTAGCAATTTATCTTACAGATAAATCTCCAAAGATACACTTCTTGTAAGCACTGTACCTATTTGCCACTATTTTACCCATAAGCACATACAAAAAACTTGTAGGAGAAATTTATTCAATGTTAGTGATAACTAAGCAGAGAACTGTGAAAGTGACTTCCTGACAATAACAGAGAAAGGATATTTGACTCTTTTCCAATATATCTGCTGTAAACCCACAAAAGAATATAACTCAGATCATGTCATGTAGCTCTCCTTGAAATCTTGAACAACAGATCTTCCACCCATAACCTCACTTGAAATCATCACACAACTCACTGGCCACATGCACACAGGGATCCCAAACAAACAGGAAGTTCATCTTCAAAAGTCCAAAATAACAGAGCATCTATCATTGCCTTCCAGAAATTAACCTTTTTATAAATTCTCTCTCAATACCAGAAAGTTTGACCCAAAATAAAGTCACCTTTTTAAACTTTTCACTGGTATCAGTCTTGTCAATTGGCATATACAGATTCAAGACTTGCAAAGAAGAAGGGGGAGAAAAATTACTACAAATACAGTATAAGGTTAATGAAGAGAACAATACCAGTAATATAAGTAATATTTATTTGTGATAACATAAGACTTATTGTAGCCATAAACTGAACTGTAACAACTAATCCCAAACTGTAAATCTTTGAATGATCAAGTGCTGGTCAAGTGCAGGCAGATACAATTTAATCAGTTGAGACCAGATCCAGCTGAGGTCTAGCTGCTCAGATCGCTTGTACCTACTTGCATCTATGATGTATTCAAATATAAACAGCTGAAAAAACAAACAGGCTATACTTTGCCACAGGTTCATGTTTAGTAGGAGCGTAAGTATATTCCTCTGAGAGAGAATTTGAGTAATCATCTTGATTAGCTCTGCTCCAGAACATAATGTCTAAAATGAAGGCTGACCTAGCACCATGTGGTACCATACTTAGACATACCCAAAGCTGAAGCTTTCAAATCTTTCTTCCCTTGGGAGCATGTGCAATCTGTAGATGGCCATTTCTGCAACCACGCTCATTTAAGATGGTTCAGGCAGCCTATACTGTCTGGCAAGACTCTTCTGAGCTTGGCTCACCTTTGAGGACAGAGATGTCAGCTCACAGGGTGAGAAGGGACTCAGTGAAAACCTCCCTTCTGTGCCATCCCTACTCTTCTTGAAGCAATGGCAAATGCTCCCTAAAGTTGAGAAGACGACATCCTGTGAAGAGAATTTGGACACCAAGGGTTTATGAAGCTTTACAAAGCAGTTTCTTTCCACCCCCAAAACACTCAGGAATCAATCATACAGCTTTCCACTAATATGCTCACGTATTTTCACACCACTCCTTTCCTCATGCCGTCCCACCAGGGCTTCCTGTATTTTAGACTATGGTTAACGCGTAAAAGTTATTGCTAAAATTGCGGCTACCTGATAGTTTGTCACAGAACTTGCTTCTGAAGTTCATCATTTGCCTTGAAACTTTCTTTAAAAGTGTTAAGAGGCTGTAACAGTTGCAATTCACAGTATATACGCAGTACTGATGATCTTTTGCTTTGTTGCACTAGATACCCAATAAGCAAAGCTTCCTCTATTTGTCACAAACGTACAGCTTGCAGTAGGGTACAGCTGTGAGATATCTTTCTCAGCAATACTGATGGGTTGATGTCTTTTTACAAACAAGTACTTCAGAAAGGCCTTAGCTGAATAGTCCTAAATGATTATGTTTAAAATCTAGAAATTACTGAACTATTTACTTCACATATTTTTATGGAAAACCTGCTTATTTAAATACACTGCACACATTGAATTTCCTGGTTATGAGAAAAGTGAAGAAAAATACTATTTGCTTTTAGGTAATCAGATTCTGTGGGATCTAATCCTATATCCTATTTATGGCTGTGCTAGCTATTCAAAATTAAAATGAACCTTTCATCCGTGTGTATCATAAATGGGCATTTATCAGGATTATATGATTTTGCAATCCATCTGAATATGTAACCAGAATTTGTTTTCTTTCCGTTTCACTATGTAATTACCATGCAACAATAACAAAAGTGACATGTTTGAAGAACAGATAAAATGCTGTAAATTGGCCAGTAATGGTGATATTTCCTCATCTTCTGAAAAACCCATTTATTCTCTCTCTCAACAAATCAAGGCATTGTCAGCCCATACTCATCTTGTGGCCAGAGGGGCCTTACCAATTTCTAGATGTAAGTGAATACTGGAATGCAGATGAGGGCTACTAACTAAGGCTTTCAACCCAGGCAGCTGGTCTTAGCTTGCCTCAATTTCTAAATCATCCATAATGGGGCCAAGACCTCCGAAGCACTAAAAAGAGCGAGTTGACATGCTGGACAAACTGTTAATTTTTTTCCTGAAGAAGCTGCTATATTGCACATCTGTCACTGCTGTGCAGACAATTACTCACAGAGTGGAAAAAAATCTGCTGCTTGTTTCTAGTGTAGTTAACAGGCGTAATGGAGAGACACAAGAGCGTGAGAGCCACGACAGTAAGCTTTCTCAGCCTTCTCCCTCCTTTTGTAAAGGTGCATTTAGAGATTAACACATTTGAAAGCAACCACATTCCGTGGTGTGTAGAGTCTAAATTGCTACAACTAAAATGGTACCTGAAGTAATTTTAAAATTCTATAGCTATATTAGAAGTGCAACTGTCAAAAATGTTTGTACTTCTGCTACTAACTGCTCTGAAAATCTGCCACTGTGACCCATTGCATCGCTCTGTAGCAGTCGGATAAACCCCTAATATTTACATATTAATATTTATTTATTGGGGATCTCATTAATATTTACAAATACCTAAATGGTGGATGTCAGGAGGTTGGGTCATCCCTTTTTTATATTGTATCTAGCAACAAGACAAGGGGTAATGGGATGAAGCTGGAACACAAAAAGTTCCATCTAAACACAAGAAAAAGCTATTTCACTGTTCAGGTGAGGGAGCCCTGGCACAGGCTGCCCAGAGAGGCTGTGGAGTCTCTTTCCTTGGAGGTCTTCAAGATCCGCCTGGACATGTTCCTATGCAACCTGATCTAGGTGGACCTGCTTCTGCAGAGGGGTTGGACCAGATGATCTCTGAAGGTCCCTTCCAACCCTTCCATTCTATGAGTCTATGAAGATTTTCAGACACCATTGTTGCTTAAACTCAACATGCCAGATAGAGGAGAATAAACCTGCTGGAAGTGTTTTCATGCTACATTTCTTAAATTTCTGTTAAAACTAACAGCCTGAGAGGTGCTCAAATTGTCATTAATAATTGTTCTGAGCCAAGTGAGAAAAATGATTGCCAGAGTCCAAGCAGGGTCAGCCATCCAACCTGCCCTCAGTCCCAGAGAGCATGGGGAGCAGAGCATGGGACCACTCAATGGATATGAAAACTACCCAGGTAGGGCTTCATTATAATATCCATCAAAGTTGTCAAAAGAATCCATTAAAATCACAACCTTCAACCACAACAGCCACACTGGTCATTAAATATTTAGTGTAAATTTATATAAAAAACTGACCAAAGATAGGCTGACCTATGCAAGAGTTTTAATTAGTAAATCAGCATACAGAACAATGAAAACATCAGCAAGCGCAGTTCCAAACCTTCCTGATGGCAGGAAACTCTTGGCACAGTGAGTCATGTGCCAACCAAAGCAGTCATCTGGTTCCAGGCCCAATTCTGCCAGCTCCCAGCTTTTGGAAGTCTTGACTCTGAACACCTCTTCCACCAATTAAAAAATTCAATTTAAAATAACTGAAACAATTAAGAAGATAAACTGTTACCTTTATGGTTCTTTTTCCTTTCCTCTGGCACAGGATCATCAGATACAAATGAGTGATGTTTTAAAGGTAAAACTTTGCAAGACAATACACAAGCAGAAACAGTGACTTCCAAAAAAATGTATGGTATTATCTGAAGATTCTATAGGGCATGATCACAGATCCTTATCTGAGGTGGAAACCAACAAAGAAATTAAAATCCATTTCTAAGGAAGAAGGGTTGATACCAGTTTGCAGATCACAATTTAAACAGTAAAAAAACAGCCAGTGGACAGTCCTGAAGGAAAGGTGTGTAGTGGGGAAAAATTGGGCAGCTGACTCCCATGTTCTGCAATAAAATTTAAGAACCATTGTGGAATGCTTTTGTGGGGCAGAGCAGATGGTGTCTGTGAACTTGATGATTTATGCCATCTGACAAATCGAAGGGAGAAGGCAACTCTAATGTACAGATAAAACAAAAAGTGTCAAAAGAAGATCATACCCTTGGCAGCCAGTAGTAGTCTTGCTGGAGAGAACCTGGGATCTAATGAAAATATCAGATGTATAATGTAATGTGTCTGTGCTTAGTAGGAAGCCAGCAGTAGCCTCTCCGATTCACTTGTCAGTTGATTACATATTATCATAAACCTGTTAAATAAGATAGTATTTATTACCAGTTGACTCACTCTCCCACCCCTCAACAGAACAGCAAAAATGGAACATATTCAGGAAAACTTTTGATAAAAATAATTTTTTGCCATGTTAACCTGAACATCTTAAAACACAATACTGATTATAAAGTTGGGTTAAAAGTCATAACAGAGTAAGAGCATATTTCATTTCCAGAGTTAACAGTGATAAGAAAGTGACAGCCTGCATCACTGCAGAACAGATTTGAATATTTAGTTGGATTATGAAAAATGGGTGAAAAATTCAACATAATAGAACAAAACTTGCACTGCAGCGACTCCTGCCTGATCAGCAGGTGAAGCCCGTGGCATCAGGCTGGCCACGGAAAAGGACACCACCAGTTTAACACTTCCTTTGAAAATTTCTGCTTCAAGTAACATCCAAAGTTATGAAAACTGTAAAGAAAACTCAGCATCTTGATTTCTGGTGGACTGTGACATCACATGCTCACACTGCCATACAAGGTCAGACTTTCAGTTTCTTTTCTTTTTTTTCTGGGTGGTTTAACTGCATTCCTTTACCAGGCATATGACCTAAAAGTACGTTCTGTGGATTTTGAGTTCACTTGCTATTAACATCTTCCCTCACGAAGGATCTGAATGATCTCAACCTACTGGGGCTGCATTTATAATACTGACAGTAGCTGAAGAGAACATCACACTTGGAGAATTCAGGAAATTTTGGCCAGGATTCTATGTAGTTTCCACTTCCACCTACCTTCTAACCCTTATTTTTTCCTTCTCTTCATCACTATTTACTGCAAGAAATAGCTGATGAATACAAACAAAAGGAGAGGTCTCATTCACTGTGCACTTCAGAAACTGCCTTTTATCCAGAGAAATGTCTTCAGACTATTTCTCTCTAAAGGTATTTTTTCAGAAACAATTAGGATCACAAAGGTAGCATAAAAAGTGTCACAGAATTTTTCTATGGCTTGAAAAATAATTATCAGCTTATTTGCATTGTTAAACGTTAATTAGCTATGAATGGTAATTTTTTTAACACTGCAATACTTCAATTTCTCATTACAAAATAATTTCAGCTCTATTAATTAGTTCTAACAGTAACTCATAGTAATGGATGACACCTTAAGTGAGCTATTAAATGCACTTTACCACTGATTAGGAAGAAGACAACTAAAAAAACCTGTCTAGGTTTACATAAAGACAGAATATGAAAAAATACATTGCAGATTTATTGACTTTGGTAGAAGCAACTCACCCCTTTTAAGTAATGCAGGCTCAGCAGAACCAGAGATTTTGTACCACTTCTGAGAGGTATGTGGGGTGACCATTTAACAAATGGCCTAGCACTTAATTATTGTCATAATTTTATGTGTTCCACCATTCTCTGTAGAGGTCTACACTTCTACGCATGCACGTGCCATTTGTTTGTGTAGAAACATACAGGCAGAGAACTTTCTCAGCCTCACAGTGAAATGTAATATTTTTTTTCAAGTATTAATTTTTTTAGTTTTGCCTTTTTGATTTGCCACATCCAAAGACAGCATAAGCATGTGGTTCTGGCCAAAATTATTCAATCAGCTATTACCATGGATGGTGACAAATATCACCACAAGACAGCTCTCTTGCCATGACATTGTAACCTTTTTGTCATGGCCCAGTACAATTAGTCCTGTAGCAGTTCATTTGGAATGATCTCTGCCTCCAACCGCTGTCTAAAAATCTACATCTGCAACCAGCCCTGCATGCCAAATGCATGAACCAGATGGTCTGTTCCACAGGAAAATGTCAGCCTGTGCCATTTTCCCCCTAAAACCCATGGTAGTAGCTATCAAATTCTACCATCAGCTTATTTGATCATTCTAGAACTCCAAGCCTGCACTTATCAGGTTGCTACTAATAACGTGTCTAAGAAACCGGTGCTGGCCCTTCCTTAAACTTGAAGCAATCACCTCACCAGTCAATATGCTACTAGTCTGCAGGGTGGGCATTCATAGACCATGCTGGAAAAAGCAGCTGTTGGGGCTACAGTGATGATGAAGAAACACAACCAAAACTTCTCATGGCAAAGACAAGTCATACAGGTAACCTGGTTACTACTGGGGACAGTGGAAGTTGCCTTAGATGCTATCCTTCACAAGACATTTCAACAATTCCAAAAGAATTTGAAGAACGTGTTTTTCAAAATATACTTTGCTGAGTTGGTGCTCCAAGACCTTGTTGCATATCCAGAGTCCCTAGATCTCCCCATGCTGCAGCTCCCCGACAGGCAGTCCTGCCTCCCCAGCCTGCTGACACAGGTTGTCCTGAAGCGGAAGCATGAAAACTGCTGCCAGGGCAGCCTCTGGTGATTGATTAATACCAGAACTATAAAAGCCACCATGTAATTTAAGGTTTTTCAGTTCTTTGCTCTGTGATGGGGAATGTGTAAGTTTGGAGACACTTTGTGAGACCTCACCGCAGGTCCGGAAGCCAAAAGATTTCAGGGGCTGTAAATTGCCAAGGCTTCCAGGCTCTTTAGTTTTCCAAGAGGTGGCCTGATAAAGCCAAAGACTGTGGTAATCTGGCCTCTGTTTAACCGATGGAATACACCGTGTCTTGGCCATAGTTTATTAGAAAAAGCAGAATTCCACAAAACATTAGATTTTGCTGAATAAACATGATTCGACACAAAACTTCTTACTTTTGCATGAATATGGAGTCTAGATCACATATGAGAGTACTTTGACTCTAAGGAGAGGTGGTTTTTTTTGCTCTGAAGACATGATTTTGGCACATCATAGTGCAAATCTAGATTTTATTGTATTAAGTCTAAGCCAGAGGGAGAGAATCAGAATCACAGACAGCCTACCCAGTGCCAAGTGCCTCTAGTACCAGATCTCCAGAAGCTCTGAGTAGCGTTGATCTCCTTGGATATTCAAAAGGGAGCCCCACTTTAAGAAGAATACTTCTCAATGTTAGCAACAAACAAGTGTAGCAGGCAAATATGAAGTGCTGTGACTAAAATTTGCAGGTCTGAACCTGCAATTGTTTAGCAGCTGACCTATCTTTGTGGGTAATGGGTAGAAATTACCTAAATTCAGTTAACAAGAACTGTAATTCACTAGCATTCATATGCTCAGTGACAAAAAGATGAAAAATAAATCAACTTTCACACTACAATGAATATAAAGGCAACCTGGTAATTGTGTTACTTATTATTTACAGCACATTAAGAAAACCCTTAACATTAATAATGGTTCATTCTCAAGATCTCTTATTTCGGTAACAGGGCACATTGTGGCATAGAAAAAAGAAATCTGTAACAGACTATTAAAGTGTTGTCTAAGATACTGGAATTATTTGAGTTTAATCCAGATTAACAAAGTATCACTGGTATTCTTGTTGAAGAAAATTTGATCTTATTAACTATAGTTACATATGTATGGTTTACGTTGTAGATCACATCACTACTAGAAGTGAGACAGCCAGAATCACACATACTGAGTCTGGTATTCAGAAAGCTTAAGGGAAATACTTCACTTTCTTCACAAATGGCAGAATATCTAGATGCTTGATGTAACCTGAAACATTTTGAAAAAAAACAAGGCAACACAGGTGGAAACCCAACTTAAGACTTGAAACCAAAAGCATAAAATTGAAAAACTGTATTCTTGCAAATGCAACTGGCAAAATTCCTGTGTCCAACACCACAATATTCTGGAAGAAAACAGCAAAAAAGAGAAACCCATGAAAGTATGGTGAACAGCAGTAAGGGTCTTGAACGAAATCAAGGATCTAAATGCAGAAACCTTTTATGGGAGGAAAAACCCAAACCCATTTGTTTTAATCAATCTATCTTAGGATATATCTAAATCTATCTACAGGATAATATAGTAAAGCTACATTATAAGCAATTTACAAGGAAGCTGAATGAAAAAAAAAAAATCCCAGCTCATTAAAGCAGACAACAAAACTAATGGAAATGGACCAGTGGGGAGCAACCTGAGGGTTCAGTACCAACACTACAAGATACTTGAGAAGAAAATGGAGGAAGCTTGAGAGTGGACAAGTACAAGATGAGACACTGAGAAAGTCTGAAGGATTCAAAGAGGTATATGCATGAGAAGTTCAACTTACCTGATGTACTAAACCTGCCAGTATCCTCCAAAGGTGGGTCAAAGTGTTTACTGTGTTTTGGCAAACACTTTGACTTTGATACCTTTTTTTGTAAATTAGGGAAAACATGACTTGGAAGATTTACACTTTCCTTCTGCATACTTCTAATGCATGTTTTTCCCTTACTCACCTGCCCCCAAATTTAAGAGACATTTAAGACGTTTGAAGCTTCTCTTTGTATCGTAGCCTCAGAAATTATTTTTATTCTTTCCATTATCTAAAATTCTTACTTTTCTGCTATATGCTTTTTGAATTGAAATCATTCTATAGCGTTTTCTTCCCCATTGCCTTGAAAGACTACGTAACACTTACAGTGTCAACTAGCCAGTAACAGACCAACCACTTGATAGTGCCAACTGTGACCCAGACAACCTGGTAAGAGCAGTTCATTGTGTGTTATTTCAAGCTGTGCAAGATAGAGATTTCAGTTTGAAAGGATATCCTGATTCCCTGCACTGTTGGGATATACCGTGTATAGTTATGTAGAATGACATTAAGCACAAGCTAATCTGTACACTGCAGCAGCCAAACAAGTGCTCTAAAGAAACCCAATACTGAAGATGGGTCAGCACAATGTAGTTAAGAGGCAGCTGTACCCAGGAGTCTGTGGGAACTCTAATGCTATGGAAAAATTACAATCCATATCTTTTACAGGGAAGGAAGTTGAGGCTTCAATCTGCAAACACTTGCACACATGCTTATTTTTAGAACTATGTAGTACTTTACATCTTGAAGTCAATGGAGATATTTATGTGCAGAATGTACTACAAATCTTCCAGTCTCCATCAGCTTGGGGCCACAGGAAAGAGAAGGACCAACATGACACAACCTAAATGTCCTGATTTCTGCTGAGATGGAGTTAATTATCTTCCTGGTAGCTGGTACAGTGCTGTGTTTTTGATTTAGTATGAGAATAACATTGACAACACACTGTTTTAGTTTCTCCTAAGTCCAGGAGTTTTTACTTTCTCGGGCTCTGCCAGCAAGGATGTTGCACAAGAAACTGGGAGCGAGCATGACCGGGACAGCTGACCCCACCTAGCCCAAGAGCTATTCCATACCATAGAACATCACAGTATATAAACTGGTTGGAGATAGCAGGGAGAGGTGGATTGCTGCTCAGGCATCAGTCAGTGATTATACTGGGCATCACTTGTCTTTTTTTTTTTTAATCTTCCTTTTGTTGTCTTTCTTTTAATGACTATTATTATATTTTATTTAATTTTACTTATTAGACATCTTATCTCAACCCGTGAGGTTTTTTTCTGATTCTCCTCCCCATCCCACTGGGGGTGAGGGAGAGTGAGTGGGTAGCTGAGTGGTACTTACTTGCTGTGTGGGGTTAAATCACAATACCAGGATACAGAAATTTCAAGTTTTCAGTGTCAAAATCTCTTACAAGTACTGATGAAGGCAACAATAGGCCATTCAGAAAACTGGCCTAGAGAGGTACTGATGAACAACTTCACTAGACTTGTTACACTTTAAAAGAGAATACTGGGCATTATCATTTAAAAGAGATATAGAGTTAGAATTTTTCAGAAGAATGGACAGAGAGTCCAGTGAAAGACAACACGGAGGACAAGGCATAATTAAACTGAGCACATCTATGATCAAATATTCTGAAAGATAATATTTTAATAAGCTCACATATTTAACCAGTGTAAATATATGACAATAAAACATTCATTCCTCAGACACTAATGACTTATATTCAGAAGTCAGACACCTAACACTTCAATTCATCATAGCAATGCTACAAGCAGTCAAGCCAAAATCATAACTTTCTAGAGATGGAATACCTCATATGAATTTAAACCACTTTCATAGCTGTTATAACCACAGTCATAGGTGCAGAAGATAAAGTCTCCAGTGATTTTCAGCCATTTACTTAAAGATTGGTTGAACATTCAAATACAAGCAATATACCATCATGGTCAAAATACCTCCAGTACCTGTCTTGTGGTAGGACAGAAGAAAATCATAGGAAGCTCATACATTTCCACAAGAGTTATCTACTGCCAGTCAGTCATGAAACTTTTGTTGCTTTTGTAAAGTTTTCCACAATAACTTGAAGCACACTTACGTTAAAAAGTTTGTTGACACTTTTACTGGACAAACTTTTTTATAGCTTAGTAGAGAGTAGATACAGCTTATATCAATCTGTGCTGGTAAAATTTCTACTTTTTTTTTTTTTTTGTAGAAAAATCCCCAGCTTGAGACAAACAGAACTTCCATGCTGAAACTGCTGCACCTCCTCCCAAGACTTTTTCTGGTATAGAGGTCATTGAAATAAAAATCAAAACAATCTTAATACTGTATCTGTAAAAAAATTCTGCTTGATCACAATAAAACCTTTACCAGGGAACATTCAAAGCAAAAACATATAACAATCTTTAAAACTGCCACTTTCTTTTTTTAACATTTTACATTAGCTTTACAGTTGGCCAATAAAGAAACAATTTGGACTGTGTTCAGACAGAATACATACACTGCTCTCAAGTATGGACACTGTTGTGGGTAACTCAGTTATGCAGATGCAGTATGCTAACTATGCCATTGCTCCTGTAAGCTCTGCTAGGGATGAAAGCCTAATTAAAATGTCTTTTGACTTTAGAGTAAGAGGGAAGGGATCCTCATTTGTGGTATGACTTTACAGAAACTGCCCTGGGAGCATGCGGAGAGAGAAAGTGTAACAAAGGTTGTGTGAGTTCTCCTGTTTGAAGAGAAAGGTCAAGGTCCTGTCATAGTTATCAGACTATACACAGACTTAAAGAGTGAAGGGAATTTATATTTCAATGTCTTAGAAGAACACAATAACAAAAGTACTGCAAACAACTTAAGGCATTTCCTGACGTTTCAGTGTAACCTCTTTAGTTGGATAATAATAACCAAGGAAAGAAGTGCTAATAAAAAGGTACACATAAGGTAGTATAACAGCTTTAGCATAATATGCATTTGCTTGGTAAAAGATTCCAGCAATTTTAATTAGATTTTTAGAAACAACATGTTTCTGTACTCAAGCAAGCAATAACAATGCTATTGAAATGGGCAGTTTAAAGAAAAGAATAAACAAAACCCAAGAAGAATGCAATCTATTTATTTTATTTCATTTTGCGTTGTGTCATTAAAGCAAAGCATTCTATACATGTTATTTAGCTATTTACTGCCATTCTACACCCATTATTGACCTAATTGCAGAAAGACAAATGCTGGGACAAAATTGTTAAAATGAGCATATTGATAATGCTTCTTTGACTTTGACAAATGTTCATTTAAAAACAAGATACTCTTCATGGGTTTCTTTTTATTAACAGTCAATGGCTCAATTCACAGAACTTTGAGACAGCATGGAATACACAGCAAAATGCAATGCTGATAACAAGCAATGTCTCTTCTCTTCACTAAACACTCTGCAGAGGAAGAATATTATAGTAACAGCTGAGCTACAGATTAATCAAACATCTAAATGTAAAAAAATCTGGCAAGTGATGGATGGTAACTTTTAGATACAAGATGATCTCATATTTATTTATGCAGGCAAAAATCCCTTCAGTGTCATAGCCATTAAGAACATTACTATCTGAAAAAAAACTTGTATATGTCTTTTAAAATACCACGAGCCAGCTTTATAGCAGGTAGCATGGTATGATGTCAAGTTAGATACAGGAAAGATCTGAAGAAAAACCCAATAAATCCAAGTACTTTTACCTGTTTCAAAGCCAATTAACATTGCAATGGCTTAAAAAGAAAAAAAAAGACAATTCATTTTTGTTTCATTTCTTAACAGTAGTTTCAACTGTGCAAAAATCACACTACTGCAGTATCTTTAAAAACGCTCCTGTGAGACATGGAGCAACAGAGATGAAATGATAGTGAATCAGAATAGGAATTTTATGGCAACAAAAAAATCTCAAACCACTACATTAAAATATTTTAATAAATCACCTTGTTCTACAGCTTCTGTCAGATAAAACTGACGATCATCTGTGGCACCTGTGAGAATACCTGCTGGAAAACAAAGTGGTTCTATCTTTACATCAAAAATCAATGTGACTAATCTTAATGTCTAATAGTTTCACACAAATAGACTGATTTAAAACCAAAACTTGTAAGATTCTCAATCAGACTAAATAGTTCCTCCATTGTGGTTGTTTACTAGGTTGCTTGCTTCACTGTATCTGTATGAGTGGATGAATAGAGTTGAGTGGGCTAAAGAGGTTTTCTCTTAACGTGTATCAATTATTTCCCTCTTATCTTTTAAAGACAGGAAACATTTTCAAACAGTTTTGGAGCCGCAGATAGATTTCTCGAGGAACTACTGCTATGCTAATTTGCACAGATATACTTAAAAACAAGTGTTATATGTGCAATACTTAGAATTTCCAGTCCAAGATATGTAGGTGTTGCACCCACAGCAAAACAACACAGTTTTAACAGAGAATGAATATTCCTTGACAGTTTTAGAAACAGAACTGGAAAACCCAGACTTACAGATTCATTTTCACCATTTACACATTGAAAATTATTTTAAGGAATTTTTGTCTGCAGTGGTATAATACAAAGAGGTCTTTAGAGATTACTTGCTCCCAGTAGCATGCTGCATTGAAAGAATGGGAGCATGCCACATGAAGTCATTATTCTATGTAGTACTTACACAAGCGGGCACCTTCGCTAGCTGCAGAAGTCCAGGCTCTCACCTCTTTGCAATTACATAGCCCTGAAATTCTTTGTATATGGAATGTATTTAATTCAGTTTACTTGGCAAGAGATATGTGAAGTGGCAAACTCACATTATACTATGCTCCAAAACCTTCCAATAAAAAGTGTATGTGTTGATTATATATACCAAGTCTGTTTAAAATTTCTTGTAATTTCAAAAAGCAAAACTGCCCAATCATAATAAGTATTTAAACTGCAACAGATAGTTCTCCTCAAGAGAACATGAGAACACGTGCATTCTGCTATCATTAAAAACTGCATCAGGTATTAACCTTTTATTCTACACTGTGTGTACAGTGAAATAACATTCCCAAACTGACAGCACTCACAGCAGAAAACATGAACATTTCTTTTAAGCAAATTCTGTGCTATAATGCTGCTGCTACTTCTTTTCCTAGTATTACTTTTCTGGAAAAAATGTGTAAAGGTGAGAGAAAAAGAAAAGCACTAAAAAGACTTCTCAAAATTAATCACTAAAATTCATTTCACAGTCACATGAAGGAAGCTCTTGTCTTTTTATTCGAAGGAAATGCCTTTGCTAGCCTCTGGAAGAAGGTATTTTTCTCTGCAGTTTGGGAACAGAGGAAAGGAGAGATTCTCCTCCTTTAGAAAAAAAAGGCTGGAGAATCAAATCCTGTTCCCTCTGCAGTCAGGGTAAATATTGCTAGCTATTACAGGGTTGGGCGGAGAGGAGGGCAGGATTTTCTCCTTAGCCCATCTGAACAACAGTTTCCTTCAGCCCTATCATTTAATTTTAAAGTGGAATTTGTTTTATGCTGCAGACCAATAAGTACACCAGGAGCTTGATTGGTTGGTGCTTAATGAAATTGCTTCTGCTGACATTAGATACATTAGGATACTGATTAAAACACTTAATGATCCCTCTTGATTTTAAATTGCTAGCTTAGATTTGTGAGATGCCATCAAAGTCTCCTTTTCTTTCCTTTCCTCCACCCTAATCCTGCTTCTCCTTGCCCTTTTTCTGTTCATGATCCTTAAAGGTTGTGGCTCATTGGCAACAACATGATCACAAGCCAAATGATAACACGATGTTGAACACTGCATTGTTTAAAATATGCCAGACCCCGGAATATAAACACTGAATGACAATCATCTTTAAAATACAATTTCCTGGTTCAAAGCCCAAACTATTCTTAAACGAGGAAACACTGAGGATTATTAATACAAAGGGAAATCCAAAGTCGGAATAAACTTTGACTTTGAAAATATTTGCTGAAAAAAGATAATCCTGTAAATGTAAAAACAAGTATAAAAGCTTTACTTCTGAGCTTGAGTGTGGAAGACAGTGATACATTGCCAGATAATGGCACTGGAATGGCATTCCTATGACAACAAAGCCATTTTTCATGCTCTTATACAAAATTGCATACCATATCACCTTCCAGTGGGAAATGTGTATATCTTATGGGCAAAATGACAGCTTATCCTCAAATATTGTTAAACCTTAGAAATATCAGGTTTAGAAAGTTTGCTTGAAAAGGGGTAAAACACAATAGCTGTAAAAAGTTCCATTTTCCTTGATAAATCTTATCAAGACACTCAGGATGAAATTATACTTACCAAAAAAAAAAGTAAAATTGCTTATATACTAAAACCTACTGTGTCAGAAGCTTTTATGAAAAAAAGTGAATATACTGAATTTTATGCTTAATACAAACTTTAAGACCACGGAAAATAAAAAAAAGTAGAAGGTTTTGTACATTTTAGCACCATTATAAAGTTAGACTGGAATGCCGCTTCTGTCACTGTGGCTGTGCCTTGCAGCTTGTGTAGCTAATATGAAGCACATTGACTTCAGTGATCTTTGAGAGAAGAATAACTGGATTTGCTGATCACAACAAATAATATGTTTGCTTTTTTTTTTAAATCTTTTTTTTCCCCCACTTCTTTCCCCCCCTCCCTCTTCTTTTTAAATTACTGTTGAGCTTTTTCAGGCAGCCAGAGTGCATTTCTGTCAGCTAAATCCAAGTCCAAGTCCTTTTGGTCTCTGCATGGCTCGTATGGGCTCTGCTATCCCTTTGCCGTCTGGTCCAAGGCCCGTGCCAGGGGTCCAGCCCATACTCTGAAGCATTCTGTTTCCAATGTTGTTTTCTGGGATTGGTTGGGTGTTTTCACCTACAAACCCTGAGATTAAAGAAATACACAGCATTAATCAGCACTGCCTGCCATGTGGAGAAGAGCAGGATAATCTCCCTTAAAGCTTTAAACCTTCTTATTCTCCTAATTCATCTAATAGGTTGCTAGAACAGGCTGTCTTTGCACATGTTGACCTCCTGACTGCATACAATTCTAAATAATACAGTCTCCTGCTTTGCTTTATTTTTAACATTTTTAAAGACTCGGTTTTTAAGTATGACAAATATTGTCACAGATCTTTTATATTCCAATACAGTGAAAGAACATGCATCACTTGAGCAAGTCTACCAATACGTCGGCCAGATGATCTGAATTTCTTGCTCTATACAGTTACCAAGCCGAGGCATATGACAGTAACATGATCATCTTTTAATTCTTAGCAATATTTTTCAGTGATCAAGATCTCTTTCAATAAAGCACAATTAGCAATTTATGATTAAACAATTACAGCTGTTACAGAAACAGTTCAGACAAGCGGTCTACAATTCTGAAATTCAGCTATATCTTTACTTAGTTTCTCCTTTATTGAAGATTGTAAGAGAGATTTGATACATCTACATTCACTTTTGGTATTTTCAATGCCATGAATTGTTGTTTACAGTTTTCTCTCCATACCTTTAAGATCTCTGAGAAAAGCTGCATGTACACTGCAGAACAGATTGTCAGGCTTGCTGCTGTTAATGTAACTTTTATTTTCAGTAATAGATTATGTTTTTCCCTTAATGCGTCATTAAAAAATCAGTGAAGTCAAGTAACAAAGTTGCTTTTTTTTTTTCCTTCATCAACCAATCTCCTCAAGCTAGTTTGGAGATGGTATAAGGATAAGCCTTTTCATATATAACTGTCTTGCATGAGAGATAAAAATAGGTTTTAATGAACATTCTGGAAATAAGTACTATCAAATTACACCATACAAACAATTTTAAAAAGGGTTGAAGTTTTTGAACTTACACAAGCAGTTGCATGTAGGCAGCTGGATTTTGTTTTCACCTTTGTTCAACCTCCCTCTCCACAACAGAATCAAAAAAAACCCTTCTATCATGTGCCCAGCTTCAAATATTATCTGTTTAACTTTCTACCTATTTATTCCGACCTTCTGCTTTTGGAAAAATACCATAGAAGGAGAATAGCTTTGTGTTTTTGGAAACTATATTGTCTTCAATCAAGAATTTACCACTGGCAAGCAGCTGGATCATCATTATATTAACTTACTAAACAAAAACACAAGAAAGTTGAACATGCACTTTTGAAAAGCCTCATTTATCACACAAACACACACACACAAAGCACTACAGTGGAAAATGTATGTACAGACAGAAGTTCAAAATGAGAGATGTACATTAAAAACCTCATAATGGTTGTGATGATGAATTTACAGTACTCCAGCATTACCCACTATAGATCTGTTCACATTCAGTAAAATGCTGGCTACATGAAAGGTAGACAGCTTTCTAGCATCTCAGTTCTTGAGTCAAAGGAAAAGGGAAACGCATCGAGAGAAGGCATCTTTTAATACTGGTTTGAAGCTATTCTTAATGCTAGGCTTAAAATAAAGGCTTTTAAGTCAGCAGTCTCCAGTTCCCAAGAGGATTCCTCTTGAACTGACCAGCACAAAATTCAATGTCCAAGGTTTCCTTTCTTTTCAGGCTCCCATAGGAAGGAGCAATTTTGATACAGACGAGTCCCTGACACTGTCTGGCATACACAACATAGGCTTTGCAACCTTCTTAGTTATACTTTCAGGCTCAAAAAAAGGGAAAGAAAAAAAAAAAGCTACTGTTCAACTCTTCAAAAACTTCTGGTAAATCTCACAGGTAAAATCCTAGAAGTGTATGTTGGTCCATTTTTCAAAAGCAATAAGAAATGAAGCATCATTCCAATGAATGTCTGTGGAACAATTAAGAGGAAACTTAAATGGGAAGAAAGATGCAACAGATGTGCCAAGCAGAAAAGAGTATATTTCAAGACCCCTAAGAACTGGAAATATTAAACCACTCATAATGCTCCTTAGGCAAAGACAGGAACGACGCTGGCGTGATATGCAAAGCATAGTTTGAGACAATATAAACAGCTTTGTCTTAGTGTGTTTGGAGGAAAAAACCCACAGACATTTCCATGTAACAGCCGTATCTTTCTATACAAATTCTCAAGACAGCTAGAGCAAGCTCACAAAATAAGATATAGGAAAGAACAATCTGTACCCTGACATGTTACTTGATAAACTGATGTTTCTATTTTTGATACTTTTTGAAGTAGATGACAGGATAATTGGAATTCTTTTTGTTTTTAAAGACATATAATACAGAAAGTATATTATAACTATTTTTCCCTTCACTGTACATGCTATTCTGTCTCCTGTCAGAAAATTGAAACATCTCAACAATTCTGTTTTACATATTACCAGATTTAAAAACGGGAAAAAAATGTAGAAATCACCACAAACTTTTCTTCACGACTCACTTTTGGGCAATCTAACACCATACACAGTTCAAAGGATAATGTGTTTGGGGGCTTCATACTGCAGCAAAAATAAGGAAAAAAAAATCTCACCCAACTTGCCTACATTACTAATTGACTAATTACTCCTTTCTGCAAATTAGGTGAATATGGACAGTTTTTAATTGTGAAAACCATTTAATACATGCAGGCTATGCTTTTGCAGTACAGTCAGTTTTTATATAAATACCATCTACATCTGTCTTTAATATTCCTGCAACTTTCACCAATCATTTAAAAAAAAATATGTGTGATGCTACATATTTTACTTGAAACACAAGAATATAGGTAGTGGTATTGCCCCCTTCCTCCATTCCATGACCAATCAACAATCCGAAAAAAAATCTGCATTGCTGATTGACTGCATTATGGGAGAGAGCTCTTAAAAATCATGCTTCGCTGTGTGCTATTCCCCTGACCCCCATTCCTGTGCTTTGGGCTTTTATTTTCTAATTAAGAGCAGTAATTGTCCTTGCAATATTCATCTTCAAATTCAGTTTTTAATTCATGCCTATGGCACTTCTTGGACTAGCCAGTAGGGCCTGTTAGAGAGAATGGTCCAACCACATTGGCCTTGAAAACAGCTGTACTACCTCTGGGACGTGTTCAGTCTCGACTCACCCAGGAGCAAGAGCAAAATCAACCCATTGCACTGTCACACAAAACAAAAACCCGATGTAAAAATCAGATTAGGAAAAAAGAGCATGGATATATTTTTTGAAGTTTATTGCTGTATGAGGCTTTGTGGATGGGTGTCGTGGTTTAGGCGCAGTCAGGAACAAAGAACCACGATCGGCCACTTGCTCACTCCTCTCCTTCCCCGTGGAATGGGGAAGAGAAAAGTAAGCAAAGGCCTTTTCGAACCCCCTAAGGACAGGGAGGGCTCACTCACTACTTACAGTCCTGGGCAAAACAGACAAGACTACTCTTCTTGGGGAAAGAAAACAAAATTAATTTATTCTGCCACCAATGAAAACCTTAACAAACAGAAAACAACAGAGAGTGGGATGATGATGAAGAGTATGACCAGACCTTTCAGACCACCTTACCTGCACCCTTCCCCTCTTCCCAGGCTCAGGCATCTGACCCTGGTGTTTTTATCTCCTCCCATAAACAGCTCAGGGGGGCAGCGAATGGGGGTCTCAGTCTGTTTTTGATTGATGTCTCCTGCTGCTTGTCTCTCCTCAAGGCAGATGGACTCCTCACCAGTCCTCCCTGCTCCAGCACAGGGTACCTCACACACCCAGCAGCCCTGTACGGGCCACTCTGACTTGTGTTCATCCCGAGGGCTGCAGCTCCTCTCTACCTCCTGTGTGTGTCTCTGGTGCCTGCAGGCTCTCCAGCATGGCCTGCACCATGGCCGCCTCCTCACACACACGTCTCCTGCCCATCTGGGCACACTCACACGGAGCTGCTGGTAGCTCTCAGTCCTGCCATCGCCCTCCATAGGTTGCAGGTGCCCAGCCTGCATTCTCGCCACGGGCTGCAGAGGGGTCTCCAATCTGGGACTCATCCTTCCTTCTTTCCTCCTTCTCTGACTGTAGGGTCTGCATTGTCACCTCCATCTTGAACCCCTCCTCCAACTCCCACACACTGCAGATTTCCCTTCTTAAACAATGATCACAGAGGCACCAGATTGGCCTGGCTGGGCTTGGAGGTGGGTTCACCTCAAAGCCAGGGGATATTCCAAGAACTGCTTTCTGGGACCAGCACTGCAGTTTCCTGTCTGTTACCAAGCAAAAGTGGCTCCAGACAAACCCACCACAGTGGGGTTCCAGGAGTTATGAATAAGTCTCTGTACTAATAATTTGGAGTAATCTCCTGTGCAGAGCCTTGTCTTTCTACAGAATTAAGATGTTTTTAGCAACTGTAGCAACTTGTTTCCAGATCTACCAAATGAGTAGCCTGGAGGTAGAAGTGGCTGCCATTACACAACTGAGAAGCAAACACTGAGGAACAGTAACTTACTTGAAAAGATGGTACTGTAAAATACTCTCACTTATGTTCATTTTCTTTGCATTGCTGTCAATAGAAATTAATAAAAGAGGCCAATCCTCAAACCTTTGTGTGTACGAGCAGATACATTTCAAGGTTTACACATATTATGCATATAACCTTACATACACAGAGGATGGGACCTTTGAGTAGAGAAAGAGGCAGAACTAGGAAGGAGAAAACAAAAAACTCATCACATTTGTTTAATTTTGGTATTATATTTATGATGGCATTAAAGGCAAGTTTCAATGAAAAATAAAGGTATGTAATTTTTTGTTAACAGCTGTTGAGACAGGTATGTCCTGGTTAAACAGCACACTAGCATTCAGTGCCATACCCTTGATTTTACAGTGATTGCCATGAATTAATTTAATTCCATCTGTAAGCTAAAATCAGATCAGAGGTCTAATGCTGCTGCAGGCTCCACATCTGTTTAATCATTTTTGGATACAACAGCTTGCAAAAGTTCAGGTTTTAAATTTGCTTCATATTTAAGGAACAATGTTACATCAAATGTACATCATCTTCAGCAAGAAACAAATGAGCCTATGCAGAGTTTTGATCTGACAGATTCATTTTGTTTGCAAAATGCTTCTAAAAAAATTAAAAGCTCACCAACTGAGTTACAATTTATTCTAGAATAATGACCCCATAAACCACTATTGTGACAATATTTATTTGTATGGTCCAATTGCTGGATAAGACTAACATCAAGCACGTTTATTTTATTTGAGAGTGAATAAAATCATAATACAGCCAGGTTCAATGTGCTTTTATTATTTTTCTTTTTTTCCCCCTCCCAGATGGAAGAAACAAATGAAGGCATACTGAAGTAATTTAATCTCTGGCCACCAAACTATTTTTGATGTTAAGAAAACGGGTTTTTAAGCAGTTCTGAGAAAATGACACTGTACATAAATATAGTCTTGGCCTTTCATCTTTCTTTTATATGATTAAGACTTGTGAGCAGAACAGCAATGCCTTTGCAGAGCATACCACAACTATTATTTCCTCTTCTATCGCTCCCAGCAGCCTTAAATCCTTTAAATCCTTTCCTAGAAGGATCTCTTTTTGCTTGGGTAATTTTTGCAATACATGGTCTGCTAACCCTTACCCCCTACCCTGGATCTCACTTATGTCTATCACAGCAGAGTCAGTCTTTCTACCTCAAATCTTCCAAGGAGCATTGTGGATGGTAATTCACTTGCATAATTGGCTCAAGAGATGAAAATCTTGTATCTGCCTCTCTTAGCCACTAATCTATCCAGCTGACTGCAAGCCTAATTGGCAGCTTGTTTAGTAATTTGGCTCCTAAAGTGTTGTATTGATGTTGGATAAACAGCCAATGGAAAGCAAAATGATACATGCTGCTTCACTTTAAAAGCTACTGCACTTTCCCTCTCATTTTTCTGAAAGCATTTAATATTCCATCTATTCTTTTTCTTTTCTGACTAGATAGATGAGTTCAGAACAGTAGGGTCTGATCCTGATACAGAATTTTACAAGGAATGAAATCAGAATAATACATTGCTGTAGTGTATCTTTTTATGCCACCTCTCTGCCATCTCTAGCGAAATAGGAATCCAACTGTCTAGATATCTATATTCTTAAAACTGTTTTGGATAATTGTGCAGTCAGCATCATGAGCATAGCTGACAGCTATACTACGATTTTTAAAATCAGTACCTGCAGTGGTTTTCAAAATTAAATATACTATGCCTGTATATCGTAAAAAAAAAACCCAGTTATGAAATTGTTGTTTTATGTAGCTAAGTATTTGAGATTGCATTTTTGTACCAGACTTTTATATATCCCTCACACTGAGCTATCTATGATTGTCTAAAGAATAACCTTAGAATGATTATAGTATAGGTGAGTCTGCTTGCACTGTATTTTATTTTAGCTAGCAGAGAGATAAAAATAGCAAAGATACAGTGCTATAACTTCAGTAGGTGTTGGAAGAGTCCATATTTACCCAGCATCCACAGCAGAGTTTCATTAATGTTCACACTTCCACAGTTTCATTTTTACCGCCCTATTGCAAGGGGTATGAAAGGAATTGTCGCATGATTGCAGCGTGGGTAAATGCACTTTTTGAAGCATACACCCTAGATTTAAATCCATTTTTAACTCTCCTGAAGATATAAACATAAATTCACATACTGATGAAAATTGAGACACTGAATTTTAGGCTCAATTGGTCATCCAGTATCACAGATCACTTGGAAATGGATAGGCAGATGCTTTTCTCCTTTCCTGCTTCACTGGACTATACTGTATGTCAAATGTAACTTTGTGCCCATTCAGTCTTTGCTACTACTAAAATTGGTTGGGAAGAGTTGGAATTACTAGATTCCCATTTATCCCTCTGTAAGGGAGAATCTTTGAAATATCCAAGACTGTCTTTTGATTTGGGTCCAAAAGAGTGACAGAAAGTCACTGGGACAGCATTTTTGAAGAATCCTCACTGGGGTCCATTCCAAGGTTCTGCTAGAAATCCTCAAAATCTGGCAATGTTGCTCCCTTCTAATAAGCATTCCCTGACTTTTACAAAAAGATTTGCAACCTTACATTGAAACCCACAGGGAAAGGATCTAAAACACGGTAATTCTCTCAAAACAAACAATGTAGTTATTGCTAATTTCAGCAAAGGATTGACAATTAAGTCAGTATTAGGTCTATTCACATTATAGTAGCTCCACCTGACCCTAACTCAAGTTGGGATGGATTGCCAGGATACTGGAGGTTCTACTTCTATTGATTACTTGGTTGGAGTATTATCTTCTGTCAAATTGTTTTATTTTAAAAATTAAGATTAATTCACTAAAACTAGGCAAATATATCTGCATATTTTTTACTACAGGGTAAATAACCATTTGCCTATTTATTTATGCAAACAATGCTCACTCTGATTCCTCTACCAGTACTGAAAGCATCAGAACATAAATCTTAGTTTTACATTAGCATTGGAAGTGTCAGTATTTAAGCTAAAATGTAAACTTCCCCTACAATCAATAAATCAAAATTTTCTCTTATTTTAGTGGAAATCAAAAGCAATATTTTTTGTTATAAAACACAGAGTATAACAGCTATCTGTGGCAGCTGTTATCAGAAAGTTTTCTACCAATTTGCAAAGCTTTAATAGAAATACAGAAAATAGAAATCCAAACTTGCCTCTATGGTAAACTTGATCAATAAATGTAACATTGTCACATTATGAAAATATGTTTTGATATCTTAAACAGTTATTTGTATTCATCTAAAGTGGAAAAAACCTTCTGCATAAAGCTATCAGGTTTATGCATAGGCCTCCTTCCTTATTCAAAAGTCTCACGGCAGTGCTCTCAGTTCCTTCAGGAGAGAGAAAAAAATAGTCTACATCAACTGAGAGGTTGTGGACAGCTGCGATAAGAAGTTATATTGACTGAGGAAAAACTACATGTATTTCCTCCTTGTGCATTTTAACTCCCAAACCTTCTCTGGTTACTAAAGAGTACTCTGGTACTAAAAGCCCTTTAGTATTACCAACCTAAAGCAGATGGACAGAAATATCAAGTATGGCTTTCATTGGTTCAGTTCTAGGAAAAACACATTCATCGGCCAATTTGGAAAAGATGATGGTTCTAACAAACTGCATCCAAACTGAATGTAGCTCCTCTCTGTGGGGAGCGCATTATTATGGTACCAGGTGGAGAACAAGCAGAACTTGCAGAACACATAATTGACCTGGAGGATGAGTTTCTCTACAGACACCTGTTTCCTGTTAAGCTGTTCCTTAGGCATACAACTATCTAAGGAAAAATATCCTCCGGATATCCCGGTGCAGCGTTTTTTGAGAATAGATTTCTTAGAAGGATGCTCTCATTGGTGATATTATCTGCTGAGCTGGTTTACGATTCTTGAAATTAAAATCCAAAGAAATCTACCGAGTCATAAAATATCTCAAGCTGTAAAGGACCCATAACAGTCATTGAGTCCAACTCCCAGTGGAGGCAATTTTAATGTTTTCCACACCCCAAAAATCTATATTGAGAAAAACTCCCCATATAATTTTGGAACTTATTTTTGAACCTTCCATAATTCAGAGGACAACAACAGTTAAAAAAGATAGGTACATTCTCCTTTTATCAACCTGAAGGTTTCTTCTTGACTCTATATTGGCTGTGTGTAGAGCCTGAAGAATACTTTCTTCCTCTTAGATCACAAAAATTCTGTCAGCAATTCTCAGTGTAAGCTTAGTTCTTGTTACATTGTGGATCTTCTGAAGTTTGTTACTGAACTCTCCTTATTACTCCAGTGTTTATATGTAAAGGGTCTCATCTGAACCAATGACCTCAAGCTCAATGTGAAATCTTTTGCTCTGAAGGGACAGCAGTTTCCAATGCTGGATGGCACTCCGTGATCTTTTAATTTTTTAACTGGTTTAGTGAGACAATATCGTAGGAGAAACAAAGAAACAAAAAGGAATCCCTAAAATTTAATCTGGTGCAGAAACCAACCAAAACAGAGTATCCATGGGTCAGATAATCAAGCAGCTATGGTGTGTATACTAGAAAGTATTAAGGATAAGAAATGGCATGAAACAATAAAGGAAAGTGTTCACAGCACTTGCCATTGTGTATTGCCCTGTGAAAAGGGATTTCTATCTATGGAGTTGTTCATTTAGTAGATGGAGAAGCAGTGAATTGGGCTGAAAGGAAAGTAGGCAAATAATAGTTTATCTCGAATTTTGAAATTTTATTGCCATTTTATCCAAGTGCACAAAAGTCTACACTTTCTCTGCCACTCTCTCACTAAGTTGACCTTCACCACAAACTTAGCCTCAGCCACCTCTGTTATCACAGTGTAATCACAGTCTTTTTCAAATCATCATTTTGGTGCTGCAGATATTCAGGTCTGATTTTTAATCACTGACATATTAAGCATCAGCAAAATAGTTTGCTTAGCTGTTCAGTTGGCAATTTTTAAAAAGGAATGAAAACATGTACCCTTTTGATTACCTTGTTAAAGTGAGTCATGATGGCATTATAGCAGTGCTCAGTATTTCTGCTGTAATTAAGAATCTGTCATATTTTTCATTAAAACACATTCTTTAAAATGAGACTTTTAACTTGGTCATTTCAATCAGTACCAGCCTGAAGTGTAGCATGCAACATGCCAACTAGATAAAGAAAATTACATCTGAAATTTGCTTTTGCAAAATACGTTAAAGTGCCCAGAACATACACAGTATTTTATAGGCACACCTATGTAATTTAAGTACAAAATACCCTTCTCTTTTTAAAAATCGTTTTGCAGGTTTTCAACATTGCTCCAAACTGCAAACTGTGCTAACTAAAACATCAGAGCAAAAAGATTGTTTTCAAATAGAAACAATTAGCCCTTTACAGGGTACACAAGTAAAACTTAACTATTTTTGTTCTGAATCAACCTTTCTACATTCTGTAAATCAACAGCACTCTGCAGTTGTGAAGTAGTATTTGAAGTTTTTTTTCCCTAATATTGAAGATTTAGTGGTTTATTATTAAAAAATAAATAAAATAATCTAAAAGGTCTAGGGAATTTAACAGGAGCTGACTGAGAAAAATGCTTGGATAGAAGAAGACAAAGAGTCAATAGGAAATGAATTGACTTAAATGTATATTCCGTGTATGAACATGGCATCTAAACTTCTGTAGCATCTACTGGTTTAACCTGAGACTTAAAATAGGTGATCCAAGACTGAAATTAATGTAAACATTCCCAATGCATGTATCCTTTCTCTTGCATATAAATTCTTTTTTTGTGCTTGTTGCTGTTTTGATACTATTTTCATTAATGCTGGACTCAGTTTTGGTAGAGCTATTTCCATGATAATGTACTAGTTTCTCTAAAAGGTTTTTATAGAAACTCGAGGTCACTTTAATGCTGCAATGATATACGTCAGGATGACACATGAAATAGTTCTACTGCTCAGGTAGTTAGAGAGGGCATAAAGTCACTGATAATGACCTGGTCCCAAACTTTCCTAGAATCACTGCAATCATAGAAGCACAGAATCACAGAAGCTTAAGGCTTGGAAGGGACCTTGAAAGATCATGGAAGAAGCTGTGCAGAAAAGTATACATAATGCACAATACCTAATTCTTAAAAGAACACATAGGAAGTAAAAAATTTTTACAAACTAATTATCTAGGTTCAGTAATACACAGATCATGCTATACCAAGCATCCACAAACCAAACAAAACATTTCTTTGTGAAAAACTGGTAGAATAAGACAATCCTGTCTCAGGACTGTCACCTCCTAATAATCCATGTCAATATTAGCTCCCATTTTCTTCATCGCTTTTCAACACAGCTTTTCTTCACCTTTAGAAATGACATTTTTGAAATGATAAAATTCTCTGTGCTGCTCAAACTTTCTTGCTTCAATAGTTTCTCACTGCTGTACAAGTAAATCTACATCCTTTGTTACTAATATACACAAACCTATTGGTATGTGACTTTGACTCCAGTCTGAGAACAGGCTATAAATTTAGAAATCAATATCTAACTCTATCAATATTCATTTTACTTTTTCAATACAAAATACAAAGGTGAAAGAGCAGTAAATAAGCTGGAGTACTGAAATAAATTGGGTGTTCTTGTCACAATTAATAAATGTTTAACCAATAACACTGCTTGCTACAGAAGTCTATGGCTTTGTAAGGTGTCTGAAAGTAGCAGGTGCTACCCTTGTGAGACTCAAAAAACCACAGGATGTGTTTCGATACTTCATTAGGATCACCAGTCCTTCTCTTCAGTGTTACTGAATCTAAACATAAAAATGACCATTTCCACCACAGTGCATTCTGCTATAATAATTCATTGTAGCTCCAATTCATTTTTAAAAAAAAATGCAGACAAGAATTCTGAAAATACTTTTTGCAATGTGTTGTCTCATATTAGGTGAAACTGTAAGTCGCAGCAAATATAGCTCAAGAAAACACTTCCAGTTAATGACTCATTAACAGAAAAAAACTTGTTTCAGGTTTCATTATGATATTAAATACGGATAACTACCAGCAAAATCCTTCCTTCCTTCCTTCCTTCCTTCCTTCCTTTTCTCTCTTTCTTTCTTTCAAGAAAGTTTACAAATTCTTCTACAAAAAAATAATACTTCTGTTCCTATATCTTAGTTATCTCAGACTACGCAAAAAGAATAATCAAATAGTGACCTTTCATTTTAATTCAAATTTCCAACTCTTTCTGCATTCCAGTAGGAAACTATTTCTTTCATAAAACTGCATGAAATACTGTCAAAAACAAACAAACAAGGTCCATAAGGTAGGAAGGCTAACCTTTGAGAAAACAGTACTAATTTATATAATTATTATATTTATACAATTTATAAAATTTACCGACATATACATACAAATTTATTCAAAGTTTACTGAAGTTTCTATTTGCTTAAAGATTTACCATGCTGAAATGCAGAAAAAAACTATTATATGACTACAGAAAAAAAAGTCTTCCTGTCTATAACAAAATTGAAAAGATTATCTTGAACTTGAAAAGGAAAAAAAACCACTGCATTAGTTAAAAGATGTCTCATATGATACCTTTATTCACCATTATTCTCTCTCTCCACATAAAGGCAAATTTGGGGATCCAAATATCTCTAAAAATATGAATATATAGGTATGTAACACTGAATGACCACATATTTGCCTTAGTATCAAAATATTGGCTTTGCAAAGTTATACAGAGGAGTCAGCTTGTAAAATAAAACATTGAATGCTGAAAGTCCAAGGTAAAATGTGTAATAAAATTAATTTCATTATACTTCATACCCTCTCAGTACAAAATTACATCCTCTAGTACTTGGAAGTTGTGAAGTTAAAATCACCTTGTAGAAATAATTATATTATTCTCTCTTCAGTCATTAAGTATTTTCCTTTCTCACTTCACATATGTTCAGAGTCTTAGAAGCTGACCCATACAGTCTCTTTTTCCATACTGCTGTCACTAAGGTGCTTTTATAACATTTTTAATATTATTCTTGGTCTATTTCTTCCACTGAGGTTTGAAACAATGAAGTTTCAAGAATTCAGTTGGAATACAAATCCTGGGCTTCTCTTAAGACACCTATTTAAAATACATTTGAATAACTATATGTGTCTCATATGTTATAATTGATATATGATTAGGACATGCAATCCCGATTTCTATAGTAGCAATATATAAAAAGTATCACACAGGCACACGCACACACACAATCTAATCCCTCCAGTATGCACATTTATAATTAATACAACGAACTGATGAGAGTCCTACAAATCACTGTAAAGTACTGAAAAAGCCATTTCACAGCTGTGACATCAGCAAAATGCATCCAATGGTTGTGACCTCACATCTGTAAAAATCTTTCGGAAATGTGCTTACAAGTGCTTCCCATTTAATCTGCAGACTAATTTTAAAGCTTTGTTTCACAGCCTTCTTTCCACATTTTCAATTGTTTTCCCAAGAATTCATATTATAACTCTATTGTGCAAGGTATTTTTAGTATTCATATGCATTTCTCACAGAAAATATCTCACGTCTTCTACCTTGTAAGGCTTGAACAGACATAGACAGTAACCTTTACTGTCTATAATTCTCAGTATATGAAAAAAAGATTTATTATCTTTAAAGAAGCATCATGCTACATGATGACTAGAAATTTGAAATATTTGAGGGAGAACTAAGAGGATCTATCTATTTCTTACTGTTTATTAATAAATAAGGATAGGACATATCTGAAGTTTTATAGGAAGTTACTGAATTTATCAAGCATTTCCCTGGGTCACTGACCTACTGCTTTGTATTTAGAGATTTAACATCTTGTGTTTTGTGCTCTGTCCCAGGGAAATTGGTTACCTGTGGGTCCTGGCAGGGGAGCAGCTTTCCTTCTCCGTTTGATGTCTCCCATGCACAGTGATCCTAGATGTACACTGGTTTGCCTGTAAGTAATTATAGGAGAAAACTATTAGCAAAAAAAGAAAATTGCTACACAAACACACAGCTTATATAATCTCAACCTATATCAAAACACTCTCAGCCAAGTTGAAGCTGCACAGTCAAGCCACCAATCTTGTTTATATCGAAGCATAATTATGTTTGTTGACAAGCGCTCAGTATCTAAATGCAGGATCATAAATTGTTACTGGAATGAATAATATAAAGAGAATGTTTTTTAATTTTCAAAACTGGCAATCTGTCTAGCTGAACATAAAACAAAACCACCGTTGCTCCTGACAGGAAAATAGCTAAGATTAATTATCTAGAGAGATCACAACACTGTTGGTAGGTTATCAATTGGCTAGTAACGCCTGACTGTCAGAACAACATTTATTACATGAAAAGCATTATCAACTTTTTTTTTTAAGGTAAGATGAAGAATGAATGAGAAAACACAAAACAGTGAACTCTTCAAAGGCGCATGAAATAAACCTGTAGCACAGTAATTTGTCCTTTACTAATTCACTGGCAAGTTGTGAGAATAACACAGAAGTCCAGTATCTGGTATACTCATTAAACAATCATGAGCTTATGCTTGGAGACTGGAAAACTGGTGGAGCTGTAGAGGATGGCAAACAAGCAAATCTTATTGCAGTAAAGCCAACTATTAGAAGTCGGCTATCATAGAAAAGGGTAAATTAGGAATATCTAGATATTGAATTTTGAAATATAATCTTAAAGGACAATTATAGTTTTCATTTTTCTTAATGTACCGTGCCTGTATAATGGAGAATATGTAGTTGGCATTATTTTGGGAAGAATTAGAAGACAGGAAAACGCAGTAATTTCTAAACTCCACAATTCTAATATGTCTCTAGAAATGTTACTGAGAACTGTACTCTTACTACAGAAGTGCAGTGAATTTTGATAAAATGACAAGCTGAGAATTACATCTGACAGTCTACTGTAGCACAATAATTCTCTCATGGGCTCTGGTTTCACTATGGATACATAACTTACCCTTTACTGAATTTATAAACTTTTAAAAGCTGTGCTGCTTCCAAATTAATAACAAATTGTCATATTATGTTAAGCGATCTCAGTTCGGTTCAATCATGTAAAAGAGTGACAACAACACCTTGATGAAAAAGATGACAATGTATAATTCTCCACATAATTATGCTGAAAAGTTCATTAACAAGCACCACAGTGCTTTTATTTAAATAGTAAATATTCCAAGAAATACAAGTTTCACACAGAAGTGCACTGGTGCACTTCACCTAGTGAACCCTTACTTCAATATTTATTTTTCTTTGTTTTACACAAGACATTTTCCTTGCAATTCTTTCAAGTTGAAATTGTATACTATCCAAGTTGAGAAAAAAATTTAAGATGTGTAACCCTTTCATAACTGATTGCAAAATAAACAGAATTAAAAAATAATATGAGGAAACAATTATTAAAGAAAAAAATATTTAAGAAAATTTTAACCATCAGTAGACCAATATTCAACACATATACTAAACATGCAGAATAAGTCGTGTGGTAAATTATACATTAAATCACATGCAACTATTCATTTTCTGAATGAAAAATGGAGAAAGTATCCAGAAACACAAGTAGGAGGAAAGATAAAAATTAATAAAGTCAGGCAATTGAACCTGAAGACCCAAGCCACAGCAGTAACAGCTAGCAGCATTTGAGTTATTTTACCCAGAATTGATTATGTGTTACACTACATTGAGATATCTAGATTATTGATCTGTAAGATTATGGTACTGGAGTCTCCCCACTTTTCCTCCAGGCACACCGAATGGAGTTGCAACAAATAACACTAAGTAAGGACCACTTTGTTATTGTTGTCACCCTTCATGTAGAACATAGCAGTTACTTTTTAATTTAAAATCAATGAATGTCTGAAAGGCAGCGCTGTTCCTTCAGCATAAATGAATCATTCGCCTTTGCTGAGCACAACAACCTGATCACAAGCCAAGGTGAGAGTGGGTATTTCTTTGTTGTCATCGAAGATTCTGTATGCCACAAATAAACAACAATATGCTAGAGGACCAATTAAGCTTTGTCAAGCCTGGTTCTATAGCCACTAACATTAAACATTACACTAACTTGCAATTCTATAGTGGCATTTGCTTTTGTGTGGTCTTAACGTTTGATATGCATTGTCAGTGTAGATCACAGTGAAACAAAAAGCATTTTCCATTTATTTAAGAGGAAGAGACAAGAACTATCACTGCTCTGGAAGTGGCAGGCTAGACAAAAGGAAGTAGCATTCTGAAGCTGCACAGTACATTTTGAAATGCTTGTAATGGGGTATTATAAAGTAGAGAGAACTCTGACCCTCAATCAGGCTAAGTTCAGCATTATGTTTCTTAGCATTAAATCAGAAGAGCCCGGATTACAGAAAAGAAGAAAGCTATTTGCCTGACTTCACTCTACTTACCCCCAGCTATCATTTATAAATAGTGCTTTGGAGGGAAGATAGGCATTTTATTAGGGAAAAAAAACAACAACTTGTTAAGACCACCTTGCCTGAAAACTTGGCTTTTGACGTGCTGGTGACAGGCACTGGAGCAAGCAGTGTCAAATGGAATAATTTTTAAGGAAAGACAACAGGAACTTGTCGCCTCATTGTATGCATTTACAAATAGAGGTTTTTCAGAGTATTAGGCCTAGTTAAAGCTGCCCTCTGGATAAAAAGTGTTCCCAAGCAGCCTCAGACAAGCTTGGGAGACAAACAGATGTGACTATGGTCCCTGGCGTTTGGCAAGAACACTCACTGTCAATAAGAAAAATATGAGCATGGACAGGGCATCAGCTGCACCATGGCCAAGCAGGCCTGCAAGTGTCATAGCAGTGGCAAAGTTGTGGGAGAGGAAAATAAGAGGGCTGCAAAAGCCAGGCTGGTGTGAACGTACACTAGCATGCCAAGAATTTTTTTGTTGTTGTCATGCCTCAATGTATTAAACAAAAGCACTGGAAAAGCCACTGTCAATTTTTATTTCTTTTTCATCTCACACACAGTGTTTAGATTTTCCTTTCTACGTGGTAAATTAGAGCCTGAAAAAATGAAGACAGACTAGGAAGGCAAGAACAACAAAAAAGCTATTGAAATAATAAACAGTAAAAACAGTTTTGATACAGCAAATACTTTTACAGAAGCAATGACAGGTAAAGTAATTCACAAGCATCTATGGATTCTTGTGAGAAGCATTCACTCTGACAGAAACTTTGTTATCTCCTTCTTAAACAGTTGCAGTCGAGTAATATATTTTTTCCAAGGTAATTGCCCTTACTTAAATGCCTAAAATTGGCACTTTAAGCTCCCCAAACATTTTGATCCATGCCTATAGAACACAACCTCTTTTTCTGTAATTTTCAATAGTTTTGAAAGGTGTCTTTCCTTCACTTACACATGTTTACCTCTCCAAGATACTTGTAACAGGCTATGTCAGATCTTTATCTAACCTGATCTTTGCAGTCAATGGACCATTGAGTTACATTTTCCATAAACATCTTGTTCTGTAGGGGAACCTATAGTTGCACTGCTTTGGTCATAACCTGCCTTCTGAGCAACTGAACACAGAAAATGGTTCTTAACTCTTTCACTAGTCGTTATCACCTTTGCGTCTATCAGTTCTAAAATCACTAGTCCAGTCAGAGAAAGATAATACAATAAAATGGATGTAGGGCAGCATATGCTCTTGAAAATAAGTTCTAGGTCTCTGGTTTATTACATGTATCAGTAATCACTATCATCCCATACGTAAAATAAACCCTCACAAAAATCCCCCCCCAAGACACTCAAAATGCAAAAAAATCACTCTCCCTCCTAAATGAAAAAATCTCCTCTATCCAAATTCAGTATCCCAGTCTTTTCAGAAATTCACAGAACAGTAGGGGTTGAAAGGGACCTCTAGAGACCATCTATTCCAACCCCTCTGCTAAAGCAGATTCACCTAGGTCACATAGGAATACATCTAGGTGGGTTTTGAAAACCTCCAGAGAAGGAGAGTTTACACCCTCCCTGGGCAGCCTGTGCCAGGACTCCCTCACCCTTACAGTAAAGAAGTTTTTCCTTATGTTTAAGTAGAAGTTTTTGTATTCCAGCTTTTGTCCATTACTCCTTGTCCTGTCACTGTCCACTACAGAAAAAGTGTCACCTCATCCTCTTGACATACATTTTTTAAATACTTGCAAGTATTAATGAGATCCCCCCTCAGCCTTCTCTAGGCTGAACAGTCCCAGATTCTGCAGCCTGGATAAGATGATCCAGTCCTCTGATCATCTTGGTAGCCCTCCCAGTGTTGGAATCTCTTCAGAAGTTCCCTGTCCCTTTTGAGCTGGGGAGCCCAGAACAGAACACAGGACTCCAGATGAGGCCTCAGCAGGGCAGAGTAGAGGAGGAGAAGAACCTCGCTTGACCTGCTGGCCACACTTGTCTTGATGCATCCCAGGATACAACTGGCCTTCTTGGCCACGAGGACACATTGCTGGCTCATGCTGAGTTTGCTGCCCACCAGAACTGCCAGGTCCCTCTCCGCAGAGCTGCTGAAGCAGGTAGCTTCATATGCACTAGTACAATGGTCTAAACCAGCAAGACCGTCATCTCGTTTGGGGGAACTCAATACAGAATGTTTGCATGTTTATTTTACTGTAGCATGTCTGTTGATTACTTTACTTTGTCTTCTGTTAGCAGCGGTTACTTTCCTTGCAAGCTGTAATGCTTTATTTGGTATCAGTGCAGTTGCTTTTGTAGGTGCACTGTAACTGAGCCATTAGTTACAACATTAACGACGGCAAACTTAATTTGTCCCTTAGTATATTTAACTTCAAACCACTTAGCAGATGATACTACAACATTGCTAAGATTACTTGTAAGTAACAGAGGTAATGGTTTTATGTTTTGTGTCAAAAATGCATAGAAGTAAAGATTACTACAAATGCAGATGTGGGAGAGCGTATTTTTTTGTTTAATATTTATTACGTTTCTGCACTCCAGCTTGGAAAATCCTGTGTAGCATATTACTATGATGTTTTAAAGAAGACTTATTCCTATTTCATAATTAGATGAAATGGTAATGATCAATACTTGCATATGCATTATAATCCAATTACCATCCCTCTCACCTGAGGAACAAATCCACAGTAAATAGTGACACACCGTTCTGGCACAGTATCAATGCATTCCTGCAGATGGCTGTAGAACACTTCAAGTTTATCACCGATTGCTTCAGCTAATGGAGAGGCATGATAAAAACTTGTAAGTGAACTTCTTTCACAAGCAATTACAACAAGGCAAGAGTTGACTGGTTTGCATTTTAGAAGGGACTTGAGAGAATTATTCTGAAGGAGAAACCTAACTGAAACTGTCAGTTGTCAGTCTTCAAATACAGATACAAAATAGATATGAATATGGATATGATTGAAGAGAGAATGTAGTGAGGACCATGACTCACTTCAAGCTTGAAATGATTGGACAATTTCTTATAAATGGAAATTGAGTAGAGAGTATGTGAAGCAATGTTCACAGCAGCAGTTAAAAGTGAAAAAAACAGAACTCACTTTTGCACAACAGAGAAGTAAGCCAATGAAACAAAGTAAAAAATAGAATGTGTGGAACAATTCAACTTTATAAAAATCAAAGAACAGTCTGAGTGAGCCTCACATTACTTAAGTACCTTCTACACAAAAAATATCACAGAAATAGTTCTCATGTCCTTACACAGAATGGACCTGTAGAAGAGGTTATCTCATTTCTTATATGGCTTAAAATGCAGACATTGTTGTATCTGCTGCCCAATAGAACTGCATCCATTACCACTGCTTAAATAATAGAGCTTGGATGAATTTTTAACTCTTACTGTACCTTCCTAACCTTCATGAGAGGCTAAAAATGGCTTCAAGAGCATCCCAGTCCATGGAACAGCTTATGATCAGTTTAGAGGTAAACACCACCATAAAAGAGTTATATATGCATTTCTAAATGTCCAGTCACCCTATTAGCTAATTACATAAAATGACACAAAGTTCTTTGTCTGGGTACTAGGCAGTTGGTAGTGTAAATTCAAGAAAACTATTCTGTATTATCTAGGTATAGCAAATACTAGCAATCTTTGCCTTGGGCATGCATCTCCATATAACCACTGAAATTATGCATGATGTCTTCATAATATTACACTGAAAAAAGTAAGTTTGAAAACTATGTTTGTTTTTGAGGAAAACAATATAAAAAACAATTGCTAAGGAGTTTTAGAAGGAAAGATGTCCTCTTTCTCTTGTAGTATACGGTTTGGCCAAAACACAGACAGCCTCTGGTCTTCATTTGAACACCAAGAGAAGAGTAACCTATACAGTAATGCATACGCCCTCTGAACAATTAGACAAGGATTGCTCCTTGCCCGTTCTGAAGAAGGTACATATAGTCTTTCACTCTCAAATATACACAGTACTTATGCCCTTCCAACAGATGCACAGGACACTACTTTGAGATTAACATTTTTGAGGAACAGACAGACAGCTAAGACTGAACAGAACACTAAGTTTAACAATGAAGATTTGGACTCCAAGTCTTAGTATTATGGTTTAGGGCAATCTTGAAAAACAATCTAGCAATGTTTTGTTAAAAACATTTGAGATAAACCTCACTCAGTAACTTAAGTTTAACCTAACTTTAAATCAATGTGTGAAATCTGTTTTGTATTTGTTACAGAAACATATCACATGCATGTGTGCCTGGTAGCAATCTGGGCAGTCAGTATATTAAATGCCAGAACACTCACCAGTTTACACCAAAGCTGCTGAAACAGCTGCATTCCCCACTTTAGCCTTTTTTCCCCCCAAAATACACTTTGGGTCATGGGACAATGAGATCAGGCTGTATATCTTACTTCCATCAAACCCTCTCAGTGAATATCACAGTTTTTATGGAACCTGTGAAAGCAGTATTGGTGATAACGCAGTATCAGGAGGCAAATTCCTGAAAATCAAACCCAAAAATCTCTTTGTGTGGTTTGCTTGATTTTGTTTTTAACATGTGAAGTAATTCACAAATTCATACATATTTCCTCACACTAACTCTGCAGGTTATAGAAGAAATATCCACCATCCACCACTAGAATGTTGACGGTATTAAAAGGATTTCTCTCTTGGCTAGCAGTGGTACCCAATTGCTGCTACAAATCAGTCCTGTCTACAAAATACATGACAAGTCTTTACAGAAACTCTTCATTCAGTGCTAAAGAACTGGCAATATAATAATGTAATACAAAGCACATAGAGCATATTAATTTTATATTAATATTAATACTACTTTTCAATGCTTATGAAGATGGAAATATATTTCATCTTGGTATCACTTTTCTCAGACAACATTCACGTGAAATCAGCTCCAAACTTGATTCCTTCACATCCTTTATAAACAGTAAAGCTTTACTTTGGACTTGTCTAAAGGATGACATCCTCTATACAACAGATTGCTTCATCTGCCACCACAATTGTGAACACTATTACTTTAACCAAAAGAACTATGCACTTTATTTTCCTTTTATTAAATCTTAAAGCAGATCTGACAAAACCATGCAACTCTATCAAACTCCTTTCATACTATGCCAATCTGTTCACAACATAACTTTAAACATAAGGATGACATACTTGAGTTATTGAAAATCCCAGTGCAATCCTATTATAAGAAGAATACAATCTTTCCCTGGCCTCCTCAGACTACCTCATCACCTAACACTATATCTGAATATGTTCCTTTCTGTTGTCTTTTTTAGCACTTTCAAATGTCATTCAGAGACAGTAGTCATCCAAAATTTACTTGAACTCTACAAATCTAAACATTCAAGTCCAAGTTGGCATAATTTTAGCAACACAAAGTATAAACTCCACAACCTTAAATCACTTACATATGTTTTGACACTCAATTTCAAGTCACTTATGTACCTTATTTGTGAATTGAGTCTCTAAAAAAAAATTCTGTAGTAGAGGCCTGCTGCCCTCAGAAAGGATAATGCATTGTTTTTTCTTGTTTCTAATTAGTAATTTAAGCATATGTTCAGCATTTAACTCTAAATGTTTGCCTTTTCCCCAAGCTCTAAGACAGCTGTCCAAGATGTGAATGCCAGAAAACATTTAAATATCAACATCTGTTGAATTATGTTAATGTAGTGTAATATAATTGGGCATGAGTTGGAATTGATCAAAAGTATATGAATTACACAAAGGCAAATCCAAACCAATATCTTGGTGTACAAACAAGTCACCAAGGAACACTGAGGGAATAAACCAAAAAAATTCGCTTCTGTTAACAGTTAAACCCTACAGTTTTCTTCAATAAGAGCATGATTTCGCATTTTCAAGACAGGAAATTAATATTTATACAATTCAGAATAAAATTTTATATTAATTCAGAAGATTTCTAAGTATTTTTAATGGCAAACTCTATTACTATTTTCTGTCAAGTGACAATTGAGGAGAATTATGCTAATATATTTGTGTAATGGTGAAACATGGCAAACAGGCTGTAGTAATAGAATATCATAGGACAATATTGTTTCACAAATTCTAAAGCAAATATTCTTTGGTTTCTTTTTTGTCTTGCAACAACATGAGTCCTGACCTAACTCCAAAATTATTTTAAAAAGTATCCTTATGACTTGAGCAGTAACTATGGACTTGAAAAGTTACTTCGACAGAAGGACCTGATAGCTTAATCAGGTACACTATTTCTTCCAGGTATTTCTGGTTCCACATTTGTTTACTAAGTATGACATTCACTAAATAAATTCAGTGCAGGACAGAAGTTTTCTGTGAAAAAAAATTTAAACCACATCTTAAAGTTCTGTATTGCGCTCCAATAGAATTAGGTTAGATTATTGCCAACATTTGTGCCATATAAAAAAAATCTCCTACTTTTAAAGCAGATACAGAACAAGAAGCAATACTAAAACTCCAAACATTTAATTTAGTAGCTCAATAAAGGAAGAAGGATTATGTCAGATCAGGTTGGAAGCACTCAACCTGTACGCCAATGTCTTTGTTTACATCTGTGCTGGGAAGGTAAGCAAGCATGGCCAGCTGGAATAAATTTGGCCCACTATAAGAGAACAATAATTCAATTAATGCAGGTAAATAGCCAGCATAATGCAATGATTTTTAATCAGTCATTCAGATATATGTTTGGACCAGTGATGCAGAAGTTTTTCATCATATTACAACCATTTGTGGGCTAGACTTTAACCTACTGCCTTCCAAATGGTTCCAAGAAAATAACAGGTTTGCAGCTGGACCCCAACATCATTGTAGTCCCTTTCACTTCTCTATTTTTAATACCATCCTTGAGAAACAACTCTTGAAACAATTTTATTGTCTGGCCAAGACAGTAAAATTACAATTCAGTCAATCTGAAAAAAAGAGAAAGACATAATTGTATGCAAGTTGGGATGAGGGGGGCGTGGATAACTAAAGCTGAGACTGAATATAAACCAAATTAGGTTTCCCAACACTCTGCAGCTGTTCCCCTCAGAAATTTCCATGTAACTCCATTGAGTATAAGTGGGATCTGTTACTATGCTCTAATAACAAAGGAGAAAGTTAAAGAAACATTGACTTTTTTTTGTCTTTTTAGTTTCAATTTTCTTCAATGGCAGAAACCTCCTTTATGTCCTTCTGCTTTACACTGTTAATTAGCAATATCAACACTTCTAACAGTCTGTATATAAAGTAATGGGAAAGTGGCAAAATTAATGGTAAGACTAATTCCAAAATTTAAAAAGCCAGCAGGCTGAATATTATCCTTAGTTTCCTTTTGGCTAGGACATTTCTTGAGTGTTAAGTTTCTAGATATATTGTAACAAAACATTTCAGCCTATGATAACAATTTCAAACTATCAGTGAAGGAGAATTTTATGTAATTCAAAATAAACTACTCAAATTGTGTTCTAAACTCTTTTTCTCCTTACGCAAAACCATAGTCTGAATAGAAGTCAGTGTGGTTATGCCTCAGAATTTTGGTGAACATGCACCAGTAGCATGCACATGCTACTTTACATATACATGATTCAGGGACCGCTTCAAGAGTAGCAGGAATTTAATGCAAAACTTGCACAGTTTAATCTACAGTGAGAACAGAAAGCGGCAAACAAACCCTTCCTTCATGTATTCAGTATTATGTTTATGGCATACTGCTTTCATGTGCCTGGGTGGTGAACCAGATAGAGAAGATCTAAATTTTTTGTGGCAGGGATGTGCTGGGACAAATGACTGGCTGGAAAATAGACTGCCAAACAATCTCTTTTGATTGCAATGCTGTTTAACAATAGGTTAAATGGTTTGTGGAACTGCAGTGCAAGTTACTGCACATACATCCTGCTCGGACTTTAAACCTCAGGAAGCGTCTTTACGTCTCTGAATCCCAAATTAACTTTATCCTTATGCCATTAACATTTGAACAGGTAAGCTGAGAAAAGCAAAGCTTGAGCTCTGGAAAAAAAAAAAGGAAGAGAGAGTCCAATGTAGTTCAGTGAGAGAAACAAGCATATCATGCTAAAATTCAGATACTTGAAAGTAAGAAATTTGCAACTGACTCAATCAGCAGAAAATACAATCCAGATGTTGCATCAGGAGGATCCAGAAAAACATAATTTCTATAAATATTTTGATTTTTAATTCTTTACATATTTTAAAATCAGGACTACTTGACTTCCTGTTAGTTAACATATTCATGTATGCCTGGAATTCAATTATAAATTACAATTTTTCTGTATCATTTAGCAGCTTATTTACGTATAATATTAAAAAGTATAATACATTTTAGTACGGACACAAATTTTTGCTTCTAATTTTGTACTTCACGAGTTTTGCATTAAATATGTTATGAAATTGCTCAGTTCATATGGATAAAAGCATTTTCAAAACAGAGCATGGTCTCTTAAAAATTTCTGCTGCTTTTGCAAATCTCATTATGGAAGTTGAGTAAATATATGATTCAAGACAGTTAGTGACAATGTTCGTTTAATCAATGGATACCTTAAATCTGTTCATGAAACAATGCTGAGGACTGAAAATTTTAATAATATTAAAGCATCACATATTGGCTACGTTTTGAAATAGCAATCCAACTGTCATCACCTCATCCCCTTCTCCCAAATGAAAATATTTCAGGGACTGTAAAAATAAGGCCATGGTATAGAAAACTCAATCAAGAATTGTAGTCTTCTAAAATGGCACCATCTTTTATTCTTCCAAGAGAAACAAAAAACCAAAATGACAGAATAATGTTGTCCTTGAAGGCGACAGCAAGTGAAGAAAGCAGTGTGTCCTCAAACATTCACATAATTTAATCTGGAACTGCAAATACTATTAAGCACCAATCATAACAGTAGTTACTGCTTCGTGGCACTCCAAAGAGGAGATAAAACTGCTTAGTTGTTAATTTCTAATGATGTAAACACATTTGTCTTTTAATGTTATATCTGAATCTCCTGTATTATTAGCTCTGGGGTTACAAGATATTAACTTACTACCTTAAATAATTTTACGCCTGAATTAAAATGTGTGTTTAAACATTAGTTTCTTTTAAAGTATTTTTGTTGAGAACATGTGTTCATATGATGGCAGAAGTGAATCACCTCAGCTATGCATTTCTTATCTTTACTTCAGTGTAACTATGTACATGTTTTAATGTGTAATTAAAAAAAAAAATAGCTGAATTTACCTCCTCTGGTACTGTAATTTCATTCTGCAAAAGCCACATTAAACAATTACAGTTCTTGTAATTAACCAGTAGTCTAATGTACAGTTTTCTTATCCCAATCCATTAACAGCTGCTCAAAAAATGTAGTAATTAATGGTTTCATTTATTTTTGGCAAACCTGCAACTCAACAAATAGTTTTGTATCTGCTGCAAATTAGGACTCTTTCCCAAACAACAGATGACATGGTGGGAAAGATGGAGCAGGTGGAATTCTTGGACATCTTTGTCTCTTTAGAAGATCAAATAAAGAGCAGCTGTAATGTTATTTATCACATCTGTGTAAAAAAAGTACCATCATCCACATCTGCAAATGAACAAGCATACTCCCTTCCAAACTGGGAGAGCTGTATGGCTAACCAAAGCAATAATATGCTTTGAAAATCTTTCAGCAGGTTTGGTATCATTTTTCTCTAAGGAGCTTTCCTTAAATATGAATTCATGGAGTATATTGTTAGTTTTAAAAAGTGAAAATACTTGAAAGTCATTCTTTTGTAGCAATACAAGGCATATATTTAAACTGGATTGAGAAGAAATAGGGACAGGATAGGAAGAAACAGTTGCAGAAAACATGGTGAAGTTATGCTAATTGTTTTGAGTTTTATTGTCAGTTACCACCATTTAGCAGCATTTCCATTACATAACTCTTCTCATACTATTTGCAGAGTCTGCTTTCCCGAATATCTCCTCCACATGTGCAAAGATCTGTATTTCACTCTGTGCTGTTCATCATGGTAGCAGAAGACTGCAAAGATTTCTGTCCGTCTTAAAAAAGAGCAGCAACAGATGATCATTGAATGACTAGTACATAGTCCTCGTGTCACATTACAGAAATGTCTGAATAGGTGGATCCTACTGATTTTTAAAGAATTACCAAGGTAATATCTCTACCTCAAGCTATAGTCTACTTTGCAGCCACATTGCACATTGACTAGATTGTTAACACAGCATCAGTTAGCTAATCGAAATCTAACTTGTATAATTCTGCTCCACCTTGAAATCATTTTAATGAGTATAGCTTAGCTTTCTTTCAAGCCAGGACTGAACTGCGTAAGAATTACAAAAAAAAAAAAAAAAAAGATCACTGAGGAAACATTTGTGTGTGGAAAGCCAACAAAGAATTCTCAAGATACCAGTAAAATAAAACTGGTTTAACTGGTGAAAATTTGGGCACCATTTTCTTCTTAGTTTCTTAATTCATATTTGTGTCATAAATTCTTCTTACAGTACAGTAAGAAAAACCCCAAATATATAGATAAAATAATTAATGATACTTAACAGGAACACACTGTAAAGGAAATGTGACACAAGAACATTATGTATAATAAAGGAAATGATTACACAAGTTTAATCTATTCAGTAGTCTGCTGTTTTCCCCATCCGCAATTCTGTTGTTTCTAGACTACAGCATAAATTGACTAGTTACAGCATTTATTGTATGACCAAAGGCAAAATATTAAGTTGCTTAAGTATTCTAGTTATTCTGTCAAATAAGGATAAAAGTACTTCTAATTTCATAAGGGTATTGTGAGGATAAATACATTAAATATTAAGGTACAGGCAGGCAGTTGTGTGATGGATGTCCCTCATATATTTAACAATATAATCATAGGTTCAAAATCATGTTATAGCAACTCAGCAAAATATCATTCCATGTTGTCTCCACTGCTGACCAAATGAGACTCTTAGCCTTGGAGAATCTTCTTTAGGTAGAATTCATTTGAATAAAATTTTACAAAGATGACTTAAGAAAATGTGTTTTACCTCATGATGGGATCAGGCAAACAATGAGCACATGATCAGCTATGGCAGTTCATCTGCCAAGCAGCAACTTGTTAACTCACCGTAACTCAATCATGTTCAATTGTTTGCCCATAGCCTCAGGCTACAGACAGACATTTGGTCTGCTAACAACTGTGCCAGATGAAGACATTACTATCCCAAGCTATTTGTTATCACACATCTGCTGGAGATTATCATCTCCACAGCTTTGCCGGAGGAAGAAATCATGTGAGCCCTCTCTAACATGGTTTGTACAAAACCAGTCAATTTAATTTAAATAGGTGAGTTGCAATAACCAGGCTGGTTTTGCCCAAAGCGTATTAAAAAATGCAGACAAAACACCCTTATTTACTGGCAAAAGAGTAAAGGATGAAAATAAGCAGTCAAAAGAATTAACACCTTTCATCAGCGTAGCTGGACTGGGGAGAGGACTGTTCTTATCCTATTGTGGAACGATAATATAAACAGAGAACTTTTTCAAGGCTTTATAAGAGGAATAAATGCAGCTTCTAAAACAGTTATTTAGTACTGTTAATAATTACAACTATTTAAATAATTAATGGGAAAACTATATATTTGTAGATTAAAATTCAGCTGTAAAAGTAGCATAAATAGATGTATATATTTAAATGTGTCCAATACAGAAGTTCACATGTTGAATTGTATCAGCATGATATAATCTATACAGGTTCTAAGTTTCGTGGTGCAGGACTGTGCCTTAACATTTGGTTCATCAGCAGCCATTATCATTTTAAGGGTACTACAGTGTGATAATATACTGTGGTTTTATGTATATTATAATATTGTTTTATGTAACTCTTACTTAAGATTACAAATATTTTACAGAAAATGCTAGTCTTCAGATTTGGATTTGCCATCTATTGCTTCTAGAAAACCTTGTCAGATGTTTATTGGAATAACAGACTACTAATGTACTGCTGACTGGACATGAATTGAGGATGAAGATCACTTCAGGTGTTTTAATGAGGAGTGCACTTGCCCTGAGGAGAGACAAGTGGCAGGAGCCATTGGGAAGAGACTGACTGAAACCCCCATTCCCTACTCCCCTGAGCTGTTCATGGAGGGATGTGATAAAGACACTCGGGTCAGGGCTCTGAACCCAGGAAGAGGGGAAGAGTGGTGAGAAGATGGTCTTAAAGAGCTGGTTGTGCTCGTCATCATTGTGCTGTTTTCTGTTTGTTACTTTTGGGGGTTTTAGAGTTAAGTTTTGGTTGGTGGTGGATTAAATTATTTTCTATATTCTTCCCCAAGTGGAGTACCCTAATCTGTTTTGTCCTGGACCATAAGTGACAATTAAGCCTTTCCTGTCCTTTGGGAGCAGTGAAGTCTGTGGTACTTGAAGTCTAATCATGGTATTTTGGAGTGTACCCTCAGCAAGTTCCCTGACAGCACTAAACTAGGAGGACTGGCTGATTCACCAGAAGGCTGTGCTGCCATTTCTTGACCAGCCTGTGAGTTGGACAGAGCGGAACCTCATGACTTTCAACAAGGACAAGTGCAGATGCCTGCACCTGGGGAAGAACAACCTCATGCACTAGTGCAAGCTAGGTGCTGACCTGCTGGAAAGCAGCTCTGCAGAGAGAGACCTGGGAGTCCTGGTTGATAACTAACCATGAGCCAGCAATGTGCCCTCATGGCCAAGAAGGCAAATGGCATCCTGGGATGCCTCAAGAAGAGTGTGGCCAGCAGATCGAAGAGGGTTCTCCTCCCTCTCTGCTCTACCCTGGTGAAGTCTCATCTGGAGTACAGTGTCCAGTTTTTGGCTCCCCAGCTCAAAAAGGACAAGGAAATTCTGGAGAGAG
>WBNH01012529.1:164686-255638 GCA_013401255.1 Urocolius indicus
TTTAAATAGGTGAGTTGCAATAACCAGGCTGGTTTTGCCCAAAGCGTATTAAAAAATGCAGACAAAACACCCTTATTTACTGGCAAAAGAGTAAAGGATGAAAATAAGCAGTCAAAAGAATTAACATCTTTCATCAGCGTAGCTGGACTGGGGAGAGGACTGTTCTTATCCTATTGTGGAACGATAATATAAACAGAGAACTTTTTCAAGGCTTTATAAGAGGAATAAATGCAGCTTCTAAAACAGTTATTTAGTACTGTTAATAATTACAACTATTTAAATAATTAATGGGAAAACTATATATTTGTAGATTAAAATTCAGCTGTAAAAGTAGCATAAATAGATGTATATATTTAAATGTGTCCAATACAGAAGTTCACATGTTGAATTGTATCAGCATGATATAATCTATACAGGTTCTAAGTTTCGTGGTGCAGGACTGTGCCTTAACATTTGGTTCATCAGCAGCCATTATCATTTTAAGGGTACTACAGTGTGATAATATACTGTGGTTTTATGTATATTATAATATTGTTTTATGTAACTCTTACTTAAGATTACAAATATTTTACAGAAAATGCTAGTCTTCAGATTTGGATTTGCCATCTATTGCTTCTAGAAAACCTTGTCAGATGTTTATTGGAATAACAGACTACTAATGTACTGCTGACTGGACATGAATTGAGGATGAAGATCACTTCAGGTGTTTTAATGAGGAGTGCACTTGCCCTGAGGAGAGACAAGTGGCAGGAGCCATTGGGAAGAGACTGACTGAAACCCCCATTCCCTACTCCCCTGAGCTGTTCATGGAGGGATGTGATAAAGACACTCGGGTCAGGGCTCTGAACCCAGGAAGAGGGGAAGAGTGGTGAGAAGATGGTCTTAAAGAGCTGGTTGTGCTCGTCATCATTGTGCTGTTTTCTGTTTGTTACTTTTGGGGGTTTTAGAGTTAAGTTTTGGTTGGTGGTGGATTAAATTATTTTCTATATTCTTCCCCAAGTGGAGTACCCTAATCTGTTTTGTCCTGGACCATAAGTGACAATTAAGCCTTTCCTGTCCTTTGGGAGCAGTGAAGTCTGTGGTACTTGAAGTCTAATCATGGTATTTTGGAGTGTACCCTCAGCAAGTTCCCTGACAGCACTAAACTAGGAGGACTGGCTGATTCACCAGAAGGCTGTGCTGCCATTTCTTGACCAGCCTGTGAGTTGGACAGAGCGGAACCTCATGACTTTCAACAAGGACAAGTGCAGATGCCTGCACCTGGGGAAGAACAACCTCATGCACTAGTGCAAGCTAGGTGCTGACCTGCTGGAAAGCAGCTCTGCAGAGAGAGACCTGGGAGTCCTGGTTCATAACTAACCATGAGCCAGCAATGTGCCCTCATGGCCAAGAAGGCAAATGGCATCCTGGGATGCCTCAAGAAGAGTGTGGCCAGCAGATCGAAGAGGGTTCTCCTCCCTCTCTGCTCTACCCTGGTGAAGTCTCATCTGGAGTACAGTGTCCAGTTTTTGGCTCCCCAGCTCAAAAAGGACAAGGAAATTCTGGAGAGAGTCCAGTGCAGAGCCACCAAGATGATCAGGGGACTTATGAGGAAATTACATGTCTTTAAAAGGTGGATGTTGAGGGGGAGTCTGAGTGAGGACCTCATTAATACTTACATGTCTTTAAAAGGTGGATGTTGAGGGGGTGTAGTGGCATTTTTATTCTGTAGTGCCCAGTGATAGGACTAGGGATAATGGACAAAAGCCGAATACATAGAATTCCACTTAAACGTAAGGAAAAACCTCTTTGCTGTGAGCCTGATGGAGCAGTGGAACAGGCTGCTCAGGGAGGGTATGGAGCCTCCTTCTCTGGAGATTTTCAAAACCCTCCTGGACACATTCCTGTGTGACCTGACCTAGGTGAAGCTGCTTTAGCAGAATTTTAGAGGTCTTTTCCAACCCCTACCATTCTGTGATTTTAAGTGGTTTAATATGTAAATTTTTGAAATAAGTATTAGTCTCCTTTTCCAGCTATTCATGTATTCAACAGTATAAAAAACTTATTTCAGGATGATCACACTAAAAGACACATGTATGGACAGGATGACCATACCAAAAGACAAGTGCCTGAAACAGAACCGCCTCAAAACCATGGCATGGTTTAGCTTCACAGTGACCATAAGAATCTATTAACTTGTTGAAGAAAGTAATTTGATAGTGTACTGTCATCCTTCCAGACAATACAAAAATTATTTAAAACGCATAGTAAGGCAAAAATTTCTGTAGTTTCTAATGGGAAAAAAAAGAATTACTAAAATTTAAATAATTACTTGGTAGAATAGATCCAGTAGGCAAAATACCCTCTAGGAAGAGACTCATAGACCATATCAGTTCAGCATTCGATTTTCTGTCTTTTGAGGGGGAAAGAAACTGAAGGACAGAACTAGATTTGTCTTTATTAAGTGTTCACAACGAAATTTTTATTATGAAAATATAAGAGTTCCAGTATTTGAATTATCTTTTTGATTTCAAATGTGTTGGACTTGATAAGAGGAGAGTGAGGGGGGATCTCATTAATAATTACAAATATCAAAATGATGGGTGTCTGGAGGTTGGGGCATCACTGTTTTATCTAGTGATGGGACAAGGGGTAAGGGAAAGAAGCTGGAACACAGTAAGTTCCATTTAAACATAAGGAAAAACTGTTTTACTGTGAGGATGACAGAGCACTGGAACAGGCTGCCCAGGGAGGGTGTGGAGTCTCCTTCCAGTTCCTGTGTGACCAGAGCTAGGTGCCTTCCAACCTCTAACATTCTGTGATTCTATGTGTAAAGGTAATTTTACACATTTGTAGCATTTAACTTACAGGCCAGAAGCACAGGCCTTACTTTGGTGTACATTTAATTCCAGTGTTTACTAAAGAGATTATAAGTGTAGTTGGATATAGTCACCAATAAAGTCTAATACCCCTATTTTAGGCAAAGATTATGCCATTGTTAAAATTCTTGAAAGTAAATCACAAAAATCCCAAAAAGGACACTGAAAGTACCCCAAAAGAATGTTGTCATTAGATATATAAAAATTTAAAAGTTTTGAAGTAATCAATAAACTCATGCATGGTATTAACGAGAGCTGCATCATTAACTTACCTGCTAGCTGTTTTCCCAGAGCTGTTCTTCTTGTGTCCTCTCTCTGATCGGTTATCTCGCAAGAGCTGAAGCTGTTAAAAAAGAGATCAGAACTGTCTCACAAGCAATGCTTAAATTTACTTTTTAGAAATGTTATCCTGACAATGTCACTTTTTCCTGTTTGACTAATATTTCAATAATTTTCACTTAAGACTCAGAAAAAGATGGACATCTACAGAATTTTACAACAAAGCCAATATTTCAAGATATATCTACTAATTTAAAATTCCCAAAACCCAAAAATGTAAAACTTAATGTAAAAATACTATAAAGCCATGCAAATCACGATTTCACAATTATATGTAAAATATTACAATTTTCAGAATTTCAATTCAAAATTTCAATTTGTATAATCAAAAGTGTTGGAGAACTCTTAAATTATGAAAAACTTTTCAGGCTTGCACTTGTATCTAAGTAGATACGAAACAGCTGTAAACTCATCTGAGCCTCAGGAGCTTTGGTAATTTGAAAGCTGCAGAATCAACAAAAACATGGTAGTAAAGCTTCCCATAATAGTGGGAATCAGGAATAATGAAGATTTAACTGAAATGGTGACTTAGTTTCTGGAACATGTTCTGGTTTATTCTATTTTTAGAAAAATAAAGGAAAAGTATTTAGACTACATCCCTTACTCAGAAGTCTATTTCCAGCATTGTGCTATTTGTCAGTATGAGTAAAGTGCCAGTAACAGTAAAAAACAACTGTCAAAAAGTTATAGTAAATAAAACTAAACAGTATAAAAACTACAAGTTTTTCTTGAAAATATATTGAAGAAAGTATAGAACAAAAGATTGTTTAGAAACGGACCTAATATTCACAACAAACACACTTAAGAGGTCCACTGGAAATTAGGATACTCCGAACTTTATGACTTGGACAATCACTCCTTAATGAGCATGGACTGCAAAAAATGGCACTTCTCTATAAAATGACATGATTAATTTTTCCCCAACTCTCTATAGCTTGTTTCTTGTATAAGGGATGCTTCTCATCATTTTAACTATCTAGATCTCAGATGCAGTACAATAGTGTAGTCTGGTTTTAAAAGGCAATCTGAAAATGAAATTAAGGCACTTTGTTATATTTGAAGCTTTTTTTTGGTCATTTTCTTAACATCAATGAATCAAAGCACTTACAATTCACATTTAAATGTAGCTGCAGTTTTTACTAGCATGATATTCATTCAATGTGTATCTATTTCACGATCAAGCTAAGGAGAACAGTCTTACTGTTAACAATATTCTATTGCTAAGTAAATTGTAGTTATAGTACGTACAAATAGAGATCACCTGCCAGACTTACATTTGGCTAGTTAATGACTTGTGCTCTAACATAACGGCTTTAACTCCAGAAATTAATTAAAGGTAGTAGACATGCAACCAATAGTTACACACTATGGATTTTCCCAAATTTAGTGTGAATTTATAGGATGTCAAAATTTAATTTAATTACATTGCATTATCATTTTCAATTCTTGTACTTGCCTAAGAAAATCCCATCCCATCATATGCCAGTAACACCTATATTGTTTGATGATATAACTTTACTTCACAATTCATTAGTAATCTGTAAGTTAGAAATAAAGTGAAGTTCAGAAAAGTCTGAAAACACATCTCTTAAGAAATATGGAATAAACATAGAAAACTTAAAATTAATTCAAAACAACTTTCATGTGAGAAAAACTAATTAATTTGTCATTACATGCTAGCTAAGCAGACGTTTCTTACACTCTGCTAAATGGATATTGCCAGTATGTAAGATGTAGGTTAACACATTTCTCACCATGGAAATTTCCACTGTTTTTTGCATCTTTTAAAGAAGCAATCAATACATTTTCAATTAGCTACTCTGCTATGTGAGACTATATATTTAAAAAAAAAAAATCACTCAAACTCATTCTAATCTAGCAAATTTGACTATTTATAGCATTAAAGTTTCATAACTTTGACAAAGGTTACCCCAAAGAAAACTTTTTATCATGATTAAGAGAAAGTATGCTCATATTTAAAATGCTCTTTTTTAATGTGTTTCTTCTACTAAGAAATGTGTTTCAATATAATGAGAGTTAAATGTGACTCATGAAGACCTCTGTTTACATATTGTCAGGTAGCTTACTGTAACATGTTAGAAGTTCGCAATTTACAGCTAAAACTGCACTGTTTCATCCACTCTGGTAGTTTTGGGTAAGTAATATAACTTTGAGAGATTCAGCTTGCCAAAATAACCATGAGGGGATAGGAAAGCTTAGATCCTGATTTAAACTATGACTTACTGGAGCTACAAGTGTTCCTGCTGGATGGTCCTAGGATGAACTCTTCAAAGATTCTATAGATCTTATTACCTTTTGAAGTTTCAAATCTATTGAAATTTGTAAATGTACTAGTGAATTGGCACAGATCTAAGGAAATCAGCTGAGTTGTATCATTTTTTGCCAAATTAAAAAAAATACTGTGGAATTTCACTCTTAAATTTCAATGCATTGATGATATATTCAGCTACTTTTACTGAAATTAAACCAGACTTATTTTCACATTTTATAGTTCTTGGACAGTATGTTCTGTTTATTTCTTACTACCATTTGCAAAAAAAGGTATTCATCCATGTCTGAAGAGAAGCTTAAGAAATAGGTGCCATGGTGCTAATCAAATATGAAACATATATGGATATTCCTTCAACTACAATTCTGGGTTTGGACCTCCTAGGAGATTTTGAAATGCACTGCTGTTAATACATTTACATACAAGAAAATATGAAATCATATCTTCTTTGCTTATAATTTCCTAAAATATTAGCCCACTACCTTTGGAGTAGAGGTAGTTAAATTCCTTTATACATCTCAAGTAAAGTGATCTTGATCAAAGCAGTTCTTACCTGGCTATGTTCCTTCCTAGCCCCAGGGCTAAACCAGTGGCTGTGGGAGAAAAAGAAAAGACAGGTTTAACAATATAACTAACAAAGCACATGCTGTCATATGACCAGTCTGTGCGTGCTTTTGGGTATTTTATTGTCTGCCAGGAAAATACAGCCTTTGGCTATGCTTTATTTTAATGGGATATTTTTATTGAAGTCTCTAAGTCTGTAACAGTTCTGAAAGAACGCACCACAAATTTCACCCCTTAGTAGCTATTGGCTTTATAGGCAATTATATTTTGTCAAACAAGCTAAAATAATATATAAATGATAGTATTTTAATATACTATAATGTGTGTGCTACAAATAAAATGCATTCCCTATTTAGTACTGAAGTGTTACTTATTAATGATTACACCTGAAAAGATTTTTAAGGTATTGTGGACTACTTGGTAGTTGCTAACGTGTAATTTCACCAACTGAAGTCTCAGTTTTAATGTAAAGTGAAATCCAAAGCGTGCAAATTCAGTGGCTTCATATCTCCATACAATTGCACAATTTTGACTACTGGCAGCATTATTGCATGGAGGTGAAAACTTGGTCTAAGCTGTTGACATGCAGAGACAAGAAGTTAGAACATGACTTTTCCCTCAATAGCAGTAAAAGCGTATTAATACTGATTCACATACACACTGTGATCACACAGAACCGAAATAACATCTGAATGTATCTGTACTAACCATTATACAAATATGAGCAAATCTTGACACTTGTAAAATGAAAAGAAGGAAAAAGCAAAACAAGGAGGATCTGAAATTGTATATAGTACCTACATATTATTCATCTAAGTAAGCAATAGGTTTTGGGCAAAGAATAAAATAATTCCATTCATTATAATGTCGCACAAAACCGCACCGCATTCTGTGCTATTATGCTTGTAAGTTCCTCTAGAAGTGTAATTGCAAGCTTAACCCAGTCATGCTTTTTATGAAGTAGTTAAGTACAATACAGTTTACTCTCATATTTTTCCCACAGTAGCCACATAATGACACAAAAAAATTTAATTAATATATTGAGAAGCAGCAGATTCCATGTAATTGACTGGTCTAAATTTTTTGTTTTTCTTACAAATCCGAAAGTTTTGTGGCTTTCTGTCTTTCCTTTGTGTTTGCTGATGAGCAACTCATCAGCAAAAATGAACTCTTACTCTTGTATACAAGATCAGCTGTCACCATAATCTGCTTGCTACCTTCTCTATTTCTAAGATGTAGAAGGAAAAGCTGTTGGAAATGAAAAAGAATGACAGCAATAAACTTAAAAGTATACCTATTAGACATTTACATATGTTGTTCATGAAATGTTCACCAAATGCACCATTGAAACAGTTCTAGGGTTGATAAATATTGTAACAAGCTGCCCAGGGAGGTGGTGGAGTCACTGTCCCTGGATATATTTAAAAGATATGTAGATGATGTGTTGAGGGAAATAGTGATGGACTTAGCAGTGTTAGGTTAGATGTTGGACTGATGATCTTAAAAGGTCTTTTCAAACCAAAAAGATTCTATGAAATCAGGAAAACAGGATGGTTTCATGCACACACAACTTTGATGTTGGCAGTGGACAAAAAAAACCCAAACCTGTCACAATTTAAAATGACCTGACAAATAAAGTCACAAACGTACAGAAGCTGGTGAAGATAAGAAATATAGTGGGCTAGATCTAAATTCTACACAGATGAGTGTCTTGTCTCTGACCAGTGTCAGAGCAAATGCTCAGGGAAGAGCAGCAAACTGGCATATCCTTCGCTGCTTTGTGTCAAATCAGTGGATTACAGATTATTGTTAAAATGTATTTTTATTAAAAAAAAATCAGAGTAATTTGTATATGCCTCATGTTTTGACATTAAAAACTCTTCATAAAGAATAAGACCTCTTGTAATGAGACAGTGATATTCACATCACAATGATTTTTATGTTTTCGTCCATTCATTTAATTACAAGACTATTTTTTGCTTGTTTTAATTAAACAAGCCAAAATAAACACCATAAAAATACTAGTTGAATTATTTTAGGGCAGTAATAACTTAGCAAATCACAACCTCTTTTTAACACATTAGCAACTTTTGGGTTGTAACTGAAGTGGATTAGTAGCATATGCCAGGTGGTTTGCTGTACATGTGCTTTGGCAAGTTTTGTTTTAAACTGTGACTTCTATATATGGTAGCAGTTAGAACATACAAATGTATCCTCAAATATATTATGTCCTAATCACGTCTGCCTGTGTTTTACATTTCTGATTTGGAAATTATAGGAAAAGTTAATCTTCTTGTTGTAACTATTCAACAGAGATAACCAAGACATAATTTTGCTAAATGTTATCAGCTGAACAGAATACAAGTTTACAGTAATAGCACACTAGAGTAACTAAACAAACTTAATAATATTCTCTATTTATATTGTTTAAACAATTAATTCAATGTCTTTTATGGAATTATAACCTTTTTCCTCACATGAGAGATCATGTTTATGATTCAAAGATGTGATGCTTGTTTATTTTCATATATCCAAGCTTGGCATTTCTGAATTTCCTTTTGGAGAAAAATAAGCAGATCTTTTAACATAATTCATATTTGGTATCTAGCCCATTACACTTTAGGAAAGCACACATTTAAGTTAATAAAACCCCAAAGTGCTGAATTTCATGTTTCCTTAAGAAACATTAAACAAATGACAAAGGATTATAAATATTATTATTAAAGATCATTACATAACTGAGTTGATGCTCTCATCACATGTTTGTATAACTGTAAAACATGGCTTTGGGACAGAGCTACTACTGTAAAGCAAGCAACAATAAAAAATTGTATCTCCTGTCACTGATACTCACTCATGGTGAAGAGAATCCGGGGACAAGTGAACTGTTTTCCTGCTACCACCTGGTCCTGGACTTATCTAGCAGAAAAAAGTAGAAATAAAAAAAAAGTCTTTTAATAAGGGGGAAACATATGCACAAAGTGATTGTTTATTAAGAAAGTGTATCACAAATCGTAATTATGAAACAGACAGCAGAATGCAATCGGCAATATCTACAGTTTTTAAGTAAAGTCTCAGTGCAGAAAGCTACACAAGATATGCCAAAATCTTTTATGTGTAGTTCTAATTGGATGTCAGACATTTACAGATATCAAGGATCTAAGTTACTTTTCAAAAAATTCCATGAAGCGTTTCACCTCAAAAACAGATATGTTTTCAAAATCATATTAAACATATTATCCTTTATTATGGATAATATAACAATAAGTTTATTAAAAAAAATACTCGCAACCTTTGTATCTAAACACAAAGCTTTTGAAATTCAAGCTAATTTGGAACAGAAAACAATAGAAAATACTTTTTATCACTGTACTGTAGTCCTTGTCTTCTGCTTTATATATACTAAAACCAAACATACATAATTTGCTCAATTTAATAATGATCTTAAGAATGCATGATAGCACATGCAGAGTTTTGCAGATGATGGTATGTGAAGTAGTATTTTTATAATCTGTTTAATTTGACTGCATGTGTTGTCAGGTAAAAGAATAAGAGACCACGTGATGAAACTCATGCTTGAAGAATCAGAGAATTTCCTGTTGGAAAGAATGGAGGAACACATTTTCAGTTCCTCAGAGACAGTTTATAGTCAGTAGATGACCAGAGGTGGGAATGAAGTCAGATGTTCTGCCAGTTTTGAAAGAGACCACAAATATTCAATGTTAATACATTTATATGGCTAAGGCTTGCCAACAAGTACACAAGCAGACGAGTCCCGGATCCACTACTCTTTACTAAAAGAACAATGCGCTCGACTTTTAAAGAAAAAAAAATCCCTATTCATCTGGTGTCATGATGAAGGCAGATGGAGCTTCAAGTCTAGTAAACAGTCAAAGGACATTTGATTAATAATTTGAAAGCTCCATGCAGTAACATTTTTGACCAAAATCTGTTTCTTTGACCTGAAGAATGATGTCACTTGGGGCCAAACTGAGAAACCCTGAAGTGCTGTCCCTTTGGCTGATGGTGATAAAAAAGAATTGGTAATAGCTTACTACAGAAAAATCTATGCAAACATAACAAATCCCTAGTGGAGGAAATTATGGCTGCTACATGGGAGAATGACACCTATCGCTTTACTTGTATTTGGAACTTACTGGTTTATGAGATTATAAGTATGTACATGTAAGAATATAATGAGGTCTTACATATATATATGATAATAATAAACCAATGTCATAGTTCACGTAATGATAAGAGCAAGAAATGTCAATTCACAGAGACACACCTAGAAATATGAACCAGTATTTAAATACATAATTTCTAAATTTTAAGATTAATAGCTAAACTGTTACTTTAACACTACAGGTAAACATGTAGCTCAGCTCTTGAGAGTTACATCCTGCATTAATCTCAAAATGAGGTTTTCATGCTATTCCAGTGGGTATCCCTGGAATATAGTAATCCATTTTCTACACTGTGGCTATAAGAAAAGCCGACTGTGCCTATGTCATGCTTTGTTAGAGGTTCATGATCACATTATCTCATGGTGGACCTGACACTTTTATTCAGTTTACAGTATGTTCTGTGTACAGGCAACTTATTTCCTTTGCCAGGGCTGCTGACAACCTTTTCCACACTATATTAATCTTGTTTACAGACTTTATCTTGGTACAAATATCAGAAAACTGAACTTTTTATCTCAGGGAGAAAATAAACAACATGTTGACAGAAGAAAAAGCTATTTTCTGGACTAAAATTGGTTGTTTACTTGCAGCCATACTTATGGAAACAAGTTTAAGTTTCCAGCTTACTCGAAATACATAATCTGAAATTTAGTAAGCATGGAAATTTCAAGAAAAATCACTTGGTAAATTGCCAGTTTTAAAATAATATATGAAGCATAGAAGTATGTTTTCCCACTGATTTATATGAGATATGAACTTGCTTAGAACACAGCTACAACTGATCACCAAGCATACTGCTCAGGTTTCTCTTACACATCGCAGAGAGCTTCAGTTACCAAGCAGCAGAATATTTATAAAACAATGCATACATACAGATCTTTGCATAAAGCTGAGTGCTAATTATTGTAAGGTTCACAATATATTTATGCTAATTAATTCCCATTTGCAAAACATATCGAGGGTGTGAGAAGCTAAAAAAACCCCAAACCCTATCACCCATCTTCATCTGCGAAATTGGTGTTAGAGAATCAAAACAAATACCCTCTCATGTGTTCAGATTGTTTATTTGTGAAAACAATGCATACTTATCTATAATTTGTTTAGGTGATGAAACCCCAGCACAGAAGAAGAAATCTAGGGGTAAAGTAGGTAGTAGCTCTCCATCGGGTAACTAGGAACAAGCTGCACTTGAAGTTTACATAATGGAATGTATACTAGCATGCATGTCTGAGTGTGCACGCGTGTATTAGTAAATCAGAATCACTGTGATAGGAGTGTTTAGAAGACTCATAGTTCAGGCCTATTTCAAACTTAGAATTAACAACACCCTTCTTGGTCAATTCTTACACACCGTTAAACATTCTACTTACATACACAAGAGTGTTGAAAAAATGCAGCAGTTGGTTTCTTTTTTTCTAATAATATAAATACAGTATCTTTAAAATCTTTCTTTTAAAATTTTCGATGGATAAAATTTTGTTAAAAAAAATGACATAGCATGCTTTAAAGTTCACGCACAATGTGAACAGAATTCTGTCTTCAAAAGTTCCTTCCTATGAGACATTAAAATGCTTAGGAAATGCCCAATAACCTCTTTCAAGCTTTTAAACAGCATTTTTAATAATCTATATTTCTAGAAGTTGCACTCTTGCAATCAAACATAATCACACTCTTACTAGAACTAACTTCAGTAGTGATACTTGAAAAGATAGTGTGATTAAACAGAAAGAAGAGGACCAGAAAGCCTTTCATTCTACAGAAATAATGTTGAGCACAACAGCTGGTTTTTTTTAAATGCTAATAATCTAGAAAGGACCTACAATGATCATCTAGTCCAATGGCCTGACCAATTCATTCCTGACCAAAAGGTAAAGCATGTTAAGAGCACTGTCCAAATGCCTCTTATATACTCACTGGCTTGAGGTGTCACCATTTCTGTAGGAAGCCTGTTCCAGTGTTGGATCACAATCCTGGCAAAGAAATGCTTCATCATGTCCAGTCTAAACCTCCGTCCCTGGAACAGCTTTGAACCACTCCCAAGTGTCCTATCACTGGACACCAGACGAAAAGATCAGCACCTCCTTCTCCACTTCCACTCCTCAGGAAGTTGTAGAGAGCAATGAGGTCACCTCGCAGGCTCCATTTCTACAATCTAGACAAATCCTAAGTCCTTAGCTGCACCTTACAGGACATGCCTTCCAGCCCTGTGGCCAGCGTTATTGCCCTCTGGATGCATTCAAGTACCTTCACATCATTCTTAAATTGTGGAGCCTATAAATGCACACAGCACTCAAGGCTGAAAACAGTGAGATAATCTCCTCTTTTGACTGGGTGGTCATACCACTGAGTGTGAGGGGGCAAAATATCTGCAGTATTGTCTCAGGTTGCTTGAACACTACCATTTGCTTTTTATAAATAGGGTAAGAGGTGTGTAATAAGACTGGAATCTATATAGAATACTTGAAGAAAAAGAATCCATTTGGTGGTTAAATTTATACATCCTCTGATAAAATAAATATAGTGCTATTTTAATTTATACGTACTGTAAAGAAATACTACCACATGACAACAAAAAATAATAAAAATACATGACATTGTTACTTAACAATTCTGTTTACCTCTCATTTGAATTCTATTTGAATGTTCAGTTACCAAATAGCTCACAAGAAATCATTAATACAGAGCTCTCAAGTACAGATGTGTTCCATATTCAGTATTTTCTTAACATAATATAAACTATCTTAAAATGCATACTTAGTTACACCACTTCTCCTCAATTTTTTCCCATGTTATCACACAATCATGTGAGCAAGTACAATTCACAAAATCACAGAAAATACAGACTATCTTATTCATAATTGTACCCCAGATGTGTCTTCCATCACTGAAAAAACCCAAATTTATTCTCGCTTAAGTACTTTTTAAATACTAAAAGTGATATTTTTATATTTTAAATTGGATTTCATGACAAAAGCTCCACAGCATATGTGGTGAAAAGGAACTACCAAGCTTGTTTTTTACAGGATGTTAGATTCTCACTATGATTTGGTAGACTTGGCAGTGCTAGGTTTACAGTTGGACTAGATGATCTTGCAGGTCTTAAACAAATATGGAAGCATTTGACTTGAATGTTTAACTTAGCCATCACACTGTGTCACATTCACAGTATTCATAACCAGTAAAATTTCAGCCAAATTTAGCTGAACACTTATGCAAATGAGGTAACCACTTTTCTAAATTAAAGAACAGGTCTCTCTTTCCACTCTATAAATTAACTACTATGATGAACTGTGGATTAACACATCTAAAAATATATTATATTAACCAGATCTTTAAAATTCCAGAATAAAAGACTTTAGGTTTTTTTTTTCTGAAAAGTTTTTGTTCTGGGTTCATACATCTTTAGTATCTTTCCCTAAAAACACTACATTGATGAATACAATTTGAAAAGTTCATTAGCAAATCCAGTTTTCTCAAGCAGGAGTTTCTGCTAAAGAAGTTGCCCAAAACAAAATGCAATTAGACTAAAATCCTCGACAATAGGATTTTGCAGTGGAAATTACACCATCACAATGGAACTACCATAATTCAGAGATCGGTAATTGTCAATTTATAGGAAATTAAATCAACCTTTATCAAGGGAAGAAATAGGAGAAAAACATAACTTCTCTATATTTTATTGTGTTAAGAACAATTTCTTGTTATTTTCACCATCAATTCATTTTATATCCCTTCTTCACTAGAAGCATTGGCGAGCACCTACACTGAATAAAGCTCTGATTTAAAATAAACCTCAAAAAAATATAGTAAAAATTCTTTGAATTGGAGAAATATAGAAAACTAAGAAAACAAAACGGCTTTCATTTTATTTTAAGTTTCAGCCATAACTCTAGCCAAATATTACCATGAGATTTCTGTTCCCTCTACAACCGCACTCTTGTTGAAGGGTCCAAACTAAGCATTCCCAAGAAGCATCTCTTCAATGCATAGGTTACTTTGAAGTGATTGCCAAACTGGCAAAACAGTTCTGTGCCATTTTCTTGCTACTCTAGTTATAATTTTTTAAAATTGATGATCTTATTATCATAGTGTTGCACAAAAAAAAAAAAAAAAGAAAAAACTCAATAAAAATAGGTCAAAAGACATAGATTTTACTACTAAGCCGGTCACACATTTTCCTGCATATGTTATTATTTTCTCTTAATAATAACAAAAAAGGAAGTAATAAAAGAATTAGGTATTCTAGATAAAACGAGGAAGCTTCTTTGAGTTAAAGAATATGACCCAGCTCCCCAATCTCTCTCATGATTTCACACACAGTTAAGATTTTCTCTACATTTCTTTTCACAAAACTTTTCACCCCTGCAAGGTAATCTGTCATAGTTTTAACTTACTTCATTAATGCAATATAATGACAGTAAAGACTGTACCAACAGCAAAGGATGTCATTGAAGTGTTTGCTTTACAACTGCTTTAAGTATACTGTCGAAGATGATTTTTATTCTCACTGCCATGTGATACATTATAGGAAACAGAAAAATGTCAATATTAAATGCATTCACATATATAAACAGAATTACTCAGAACTCTTTGCAGGTACAAGTCATACTATGACAGTACACGGCAGCATAACTTTGCTCAGAGTGGATTAAAAAAAACCATGCACACAAAACTCCATTTTCAAATCACTGCCCAGCTTCAGTAGCAAGCTATGAGTGGCCTCTACTGGCTGACCAAAGGTTACAGAAGTCACGAAGCTTTTGCTATGAGTTACAATTGTGGTTATCAGGTGTGTTAAGAAATGCTAACAGAAAGAATAAGCTTGTCGGTGCTAAATAATTCACCTATGTTATGCCTAAAAGTAGAAAGCAAACATAAGTGATGGGAGACAGTGGGGAAAAAAATAGCTTTAACATTGTTGCTCCTAAGAGCAATCTATATATATATAGATATATATACACACACACACACACATATATTTACACACTGTAAATATACACATGTAAAAGTCTCTTTTCCAGAAGCTGATAATGGAATTCAACAGGATATATTGTAGTAGCTCTGAAGTTGAAAACAAACCTGAAATACAAGTAGTTTATAATTTGTTTATATAAGTTCCGTATTTTGTATGAAGACTGAATTACTTCAATTATGATATCAAAAGTTTCACTTGGATGAACAATTAGAAAGCCTGTTGCGTCACCTGAGAAGGTATGAAACCAGAGACTATATAAATATTCATTTCATAAATGTGCAACAAATTTGGCCTTCTCCTAATTTATAAAATTTAAAATATTAAAATATGTAATTATGAAAAACTAAAAAACTTAAGTATGAAAGTTCATCTATTGCCATAAAGATGATCTACAATCATCATGAATCATCATTAATTTCCATAAAAAACAGTAATTGTGGACAGCTCAACTTAGAGATGAGAGTAAAACTGTTCAAGACATGGCCAAAAAAACTTATTAGATTACCACACAATATTTGTATTCTAATAAAAAAGAATTATTAGACAAAAAAAAAGAAGATAACATCAGTAGCACAGAAAGAATCTTTTCACTTCACCTTTTTTTTCCCTATACAATTATGCACCTGATTTGCCATTCTCCCATATTTTAATTGCACCCTACCAAGAAGGATTATTGTGAAACATAAGTGACTACTGATGCCAAAAGATGATTGCCTTCCTAAGCAGCTGTACGGTGTTCACATACAACACTGTACTCTGATACTTCCAGCTCCTGTTCTGAATTCTGTCCCATTTCAGAATTCAGTCCCATTATCTTCACTGCTCAAAATTGTTCACAGGGTTATCTGGCTGACATATAAGATAACCCTCCATCTCACTAGACACCACTGGGATATGACATGCTGACCCACAGTGAGCCCTGATTATTAGCTTGAAACATATACCATTTAAAAGGAGCTTCAAGCTTCAAGCCAAATAATTTACTTCACTTATACATTGACTCATTTTAAACATGCAGACATCAGTTGCATTAATCCATATAGTCATGTACATGTTTTGACATCTTAATGTTAGATTTTCAATATTACTAGAAAATAGATAAAAATACTATGACTAGTTTTCAGACTGTAAGCAATGTATTTTTGTTTAAAATATGATTTTAGTTTAACAAATTCTAACTGAACAAAACCCCAAATATCCAGACATTGCAATTAAACAGAATGCTCTGTTGCCTGCACTGCACTGAAACCCACAGTCCTATCTCACTGAAAAAGACTCACAGCAGACAGAAGTACAATGAAGTCCCATGCTTTGTCTCATCTTTTCCATACTACTGCACTTCCAGTGACTAGGAAAGTGGCTAGGATTAGCAACCCCAGAACTGACTGCTAGGAAACTGCTCTCCCTCTCAGCCACAGAATAGTTTCCTATCATAGAATCTACAGTCCTGCACATCTTAAAAGTCTTGAACCAGTCAAGTCTCATTAGCATGAAAACCTTGTTACCTAATGGGGCACCCAATGACCTGTATTATAGCTTGGACAACAAAAACCAGATGGTACCTGAACTATTTTTAGGTGAATGAAACTGAGCACAAGAGAACACTGATAGCAGTATACCTAAGAATGTCCCACATGAAAAAAACAATTCAGATATTGGAAAATTTTGGTTTAAAAAGCTACACTTTGATAAGGTTTGGAACAACATACCTTTCAAAATTTATGCAGGTTGATCAATAAGAGACCTTATTAAATTTACTAATTGAACTCCTAAAATAAAAGCCTGACCTTTTTCCCCTTAAGTTAGGTAGCATTTAAATGATTAGTGCACACAAAATGACTTCATTTTAAATGAAATTCCCATCAGAAGGGCTCACACTAGAGTTGACACCTTATGAAAAAGGCTTTAAGGAAACTGCAGGTACCATGTTGCTGCTGACAATTATTGTATAAAGATGAAACTTTTCATTATTTCTAAGCTTGCTTATATATGACTAGTAGATTTTAAAATACATTCCAATAAATACATTTTCCCTAGCAAGACATTCTCAGGCTTTTCCATCATCTTGTCATCAAATATCAAATGTAAATAATTCATGAGTTCTATAACAGAAGAATTGGAAACAAGTATGTCCTAATAGGAAAAAAAAAAACAAACCTAAAATCAAAAGTGGGAATTCCACTCATACATTTTAAAAGAAACTGTCAAGTTTGTTAAGCTTAATAGCAGTGCCACATTGACACTTGGATAAAGTAGTACTGAATTTCAAAATTTGTCACATAATGCAAGATGTATCCTACCAAAAGCTCACAAATGGATTGTGCAAAGTCACCATTAACTTTGATTTGAAGACTAAACTGTATTATCAAATCCTTCCTTGTCAGTTCTCCAAGTTCTCTCTTATCCAGGTTCTCTTTGTATGACATCAAGTATAACTACACTTTTAAGTGTACTTACAGAAATCTACAGCAAGATGAGAACTAAAACACTGACTAGTCCTTTAAAAAATGGTGACTGAGGAATTCTTCCAATCTCTCTGCCTTGTTCAAGGTTCAAAGACATCAGATTAATATAACCTGATTAGTCTTCTCTCCCATCTCCAAGATAGATGAGTAAATGTGACCAACACAAAGTCTTGCTGATACAATCCTGGGCACAGTTTATAAAGTGAGTAACTAAGTTTGCACTTCATTTGCTGTTGATGTATATCTATGATGGTAAATGCAAGTTTCAGGATCAGTGTCTTTTTTAGCTACTGAAGGAATACTATGCTGATGGGCTATTCCATTTCCTACCAAGTACCTAAAGACTTTTCAGAGTACCAAAATGGAGGCTGAATTTAGGGCACTTAGCATATTATTAAGCCTAGTTTGATTTGCAGGCAGGTTTAACACAGGAAAGCATGGTAAGCTCTCACCTGTTGATGACATGCTCGGACTTCTCCTGGAAAATTTAAATTGTTGGTCAAGAAAAAGCTCATTTATTTAGTCACTAACTCAACATCCCCAGGGCAAATGTTGCATTCCACAAAGTTAACTGGAAACAGTGAGTGTAAGAAGTTATAGAAAATAAATAGTTCAACTTAAAAAAATAAATACATATGAACAGGCACATCTATAACTTTGCCTGAATTTCTTAAGAAATTGCTTTTGATGGCAGCTTTCAAGAAATAGTCTATATTGGCAGAAAGAACTGTTGTATACGTCACCATCCTTGGTAGCGTTAAATTGCGCAGGTGGCCAAGAAGAAAAATATATGGAAACGGTTATTTGAATTTGGCATTATGACTCATGGATATTAAAGTAGCACAAAGACAATAAATTCAGAATGTATTTTTAATTATGATAAGATTACTAAATGTATAGTAATACATTAATTTGGAGCAATGTTGTTGGCAAGAAATAGATGCTCACTGATAAGCTGCCAGAACTACCACAAAATATTTGGGAACATTTTCAAGTTCTTCTTGCATGTAGCTGTACGCTGAGGAAAACAATCAATTGAACAAAGAAAACTTAGAGAAAATTCTGGAAAGTTATCAAAGAAGTTCATATTTAAGAGGTGTTATTCAGCTTACTATTAAACTATTCTATTACTATTAAACCAGAGGTCATCTGTATGATAATGGATCAAAAGGTGGTACCTAATGAGGGAATGCCTATTAGTTACATGGTTCAAGGCACCTTTTTGGAAAAGCAATAGACAATCTTTAGGAAAAAGAAAAGTCTTTGCAAGTCTGACACTGAGTGTTGCAGGCACACTTGCCTTACTCTAGTTGTGACTAGCTCATCCTTAACCTCAAGTGAACCAAGTGCAAAAAAATATGAAGTATCCTAAACCTTGAAAATATCATATTTACCTAACTTGGTACACAAAGAAATGGCCTTTTTTTTTTTTTTTTTTTTTTAAAGAGACATTGTTAAAAATATTTACCTCAACTCCTTCTACAGTTAAATAGTTCGTGTGACTCTGGTGCCAGGGCAAAAGTAGTGGCTAAATTCCCATTCCCATGAGACCTGTTCAGAAATACCTTTGACTTCTGTCCGATACAGGAATTCAATTTTTTCTGCTGCCTTTACTTGCAGACCCGTGGGATCAGTTTTGGAAACTTCTGCTCTAACCAAAGTCCTTCTTACTAAAAGAAGATACAGAGAAAGAACTATGTATTTCATTCATTCACAGTGAAAGTTTATTGGCTCCAGATGCTCTCGTTTCAATCTACTTAAGACAGGTTTTGTGGCTAAAATGAACAAGAGTATATTTTCCATTTGTACCTTAAAGTTTCTGAAGTGGTTTCTTACAATTTTGTACCATCTACCATTATAGCATCATTTCACCCTGATGAGAGATTCCTCTTCCATATTGTGGTACTTTTCTATGACCCTTGAATTCTTTGAATGGATTTAACTCACTTTAGATAAGATCTTAGTTTACCATCTGCAAAAACACTTCAGGTGAAAGACAACATAAGCAAACAGCACAACACAGTGCTTTGTATTGACTAGAGAATTAGGCAACATTGTATTTTGTTAAACCTAAATATTTGTGCAATTTCTGCCATTTACAAATATTTATAGAATACTATCTCCAAAGTTTAGTTTTAGAGGTCAAATGGTAAACATACCAACAGAGAATAGTAGAAGCAAAATCCTTGATACTTGAAAAGATCATCTGGATTATGGCAACTGGATTATGTTTTATTCACCATATCACCAAATTTAACATTTTAAAATGTATAAGAACTAGACAGAGGAGAAGAGGTGGGAAGACCAAGAGATTCTGTTTTGATTCTATAGGTATATCTGTAGTAACATTGTTTTAAAAAATATTCTTTCAAATTACTGACATTTAAATAAAGGAGCTACTTTCTAAATTCAAAAATTTCAGCCTGTTCTCCTTCCACCTGATAGAGTCAACCATGGAGTGCCTTCATGCCAAAAGAACAGACCCTAGTCTTCCCTGTATGAATAATATTGTCTACCCAATGAGCTTTAGGATCTACATAGAAGTAAACTGCATCTTTTTTTTATATGCTCACAAAATGCTATTTACGATTTTAGTTTCTCCTTCTATGACAGGGTAACCTGCTTGTTGGATGAGGGAAAGGCTGTGGACGTTGTCTACCTTGACTTTAGTAAGGCATTTGACAATTTTTCCCACAGTGTCCTCTTAGGGAAATTGGCTGTTCTTGGCTTGAGTGGGCATATACTTTCCTGGGTGAAAAATTGGTTAGATGGTTGGGTCCAACCAGTTGTGGTCAATGGAGTTAAATCCAGTTGGTGGGCAGTCATAAATGGTGTCCCCCAGGGCTCAGTACTGGGTCCACTCCTGTTTTATATGTTTATTAATGACCTGGATGAGGGGACAGAGTGTATCCTTAGTAAGTTTGCAGATGATACAAAACTGGGTGGAAGTGCTGATCTGCTTGAGGGTGGGGAAGCTTTACAGAGAGATGTAGGTAGGCTGGATGGCTGGGCCAAGGCCAAGGCCAATGCCATGAGTTTCAATAAGGCTGAGTGCTGGGTCCTGCACTTGGGTCACAACAACCCCCAGCAGCACTACAGGCTTGGGGAGGAGTGGCTGGAAAGCTGCCAGACACAGAGGGACCTGGGAATTGTTGGTTGACAGCCACCGAACATTGAGTCAGCAATGTGCCCAGATGGCCAAGAAGGCCAAGGGCATCCTGGCCTGTATCAGGAACAGTGTTGTCAGCAGGAGGAGGGAGGCGATCATTCCCCTGTACTCTGCTTTGGTGAGGCCGCATGTCATATACTGAGTCCAGTTTTGGGCCCTCTCTACAAGAGAGTTATTGAGGTGCCAGAAAGGATACAGATGGGGGCAGCCAAGCTAGTGAAGGATTTTGAGCACATTTCCTATGACAAATGGCTGAGGGATCTGGGGCTGTTTAGCCTGGAGGAAAGAAGGCTCAGGAGAGACCTTATTGCTCTCTACAACACCTGAAAGGAAGTGTTGTGAGGCGAGGTTCAGTCTGTTCTCCCTAGTAACAAGCAATAGAACAAGAGGACGCCCCCTCAAGTTGTGCCAAGGAGAGGTTCAGACTGGATATGAAGAGGACTTTCTTTACTGAAAGGGGTGTCAGGCATTGGAACAGGATGCCCAGTGGAGTCACTATCCCTGGAGGTGTTTAAGAGAGGGGTGGATGTTGTATTGAGGGAAATGGTCTAGTGGTTGATAGGGCTGGGACAAAGGCTGGACTTAGTGATCTTAAAAGTCTATTCCAGATGAAATGATTCTATGATTCTATTAAATATACTTATTTTTTAAACCAGGTAGAATATTATGAAAGATCTATGGCAAGGTTTCAAAATTACTAGTGATGAAACTAAGTAAAATGTTAAAAATATGGTACCTCAGTAAAGAAACTGGAGACTTAGGGTTGGTGCTAGTTCCCCATTCCCCATTCTGAAAAAGAAATTCCCAAAAGATTCAGTTTTCACAGTTCCTGAAGAGACCTCATTAATCAAATGACTAAAAAACTTCTGAACTGAAAAAATCTTACCCTTAATACAATGGAGCTCTTTCTATCTTTGGAATATGTTTCTTCACATATAAAAAAAAAATCCATAAACTTGCAGACGATGGTACAGATAACAAAATGTGCGGTAGACTAAAAAGACCTAGCACAATCAGACAAACAGACACACTAATTTCACCAAAGCTGCAGCGATTCATTTTAATGGAGCACTTAAGGTCACACTAGATGTCTAAAAAGGAAACAAACACCGGAGACCAGACGATATCCCTCACAATTGTTTTGAAAGTTTGTTAACATCCGAAGCCATAAAACTTTAGGTTGATTAGGTCAGGATGTACTTTACGTACATTAAAAAGGTCCTCATCTATTATTGAATCATCATCCAATTCAGCTCACAGAAGTGAAGATACAGAGTTTCAAACATGCAGTTTTAAAGACACCACACTGTAGCAGAACAATAGTGGGTAATTGTAGTGTTTTTTTCTTCTGTCTTTAGCATTTAACAAGAAAGTGAATGCTACTACAAAGGCTCCATATGGATACATTACTTCCAGCTCTATTAGATCTAATTTCTTTTATTTACCTTACTGAAGGGACTAGCCTTTCAGAGGGTATAAATATGCACATTAAATGAACTAAAATTAATTAATTGATAAAGCTACTATTCTTCTCCTAGCTGAGGAGCCAGTTCTAAAATGTACATTCATAAATATGTATATTTCCACAACAGTAAACTTCAAATAGACTTGAAAAAGGAAATGTAAAGATCCTGAATACTGCATGTCTTTTTCCATATTGCTAGACTGTAACACTTGTATTTAACAGTTAATATTTCATTGTAAGAAAAGGCTCATTGGCTTCCCTTTTCCAAGTAGTTATATATATTTAAACTATAAATATCTTTTGTCTCTTCAGCAAGAACAGACTGCTAGATATTTGAACAGGGCAGTTGTCACATTGTTCCCTGGGTGCAACACAATGGCAGGTCAAACTTGTGTTCCTCTTGTCCTACAAACAATTTTCAAGCCCATGCTCAATAAATAAATTTGGTCTCAGCACTCCCAATCAGGGTTGTGCAATCCCCTCAGTAGCAGACCTATGATAAATGGACTTATTTTCCCAAATCAAACACTTGAATTTAAATTCAGATGAGTTAATGCAAAGGTCAACATTGTAATCAGTTCTTTTGATCTTTATAGAATTTCTAGAGTAATACATAATAAATCTGAAACAAGGCAATTTGCAGCTCTGTATGTGTGGCTGGTAATAAAAATCTTAACGATTAGAGCCTTTATGTACTTAGGGAACGTTTTATAGTAATAGCTATAGTGAGAGCCTCAATGCATGGGGAATGATGGCAATAGATAACACTGAAAGACATGATTGCTTGATTCTTTATATAGTTTATACAGTATGTATAGATTATACATTATAAATTAAAGCACAGTGTTTCTGAAAAGTCTCCCAATGCTTTTCTAATATTCTATTTTGGACGTGCGTCCTCCACAAAACATGGTCTTGATAAAAACTTGTGAATTGAACAAAGATTCTCACAGACTGAGAATTTTATTGTTACACATACTTGTATGTTACTTCAGATAACTGCAAAGAAAAGAAGAAATGAAAATGTCTGTGCATCAACTGTTTATATACATCTCGGTGACTTCTTTAAAAATGACGATTCCTTTTTTTTCCCCTGAAAGTATGTACTTAGATGTATACTACGTCACATTTCTTATGAGCAAAAAGTGATTATCTGACAAAAAGTACCCCAGTTGAAAACTGGAACATACAATCCTAGGAGGAAACTAAATGACAGCAGTCATATGAGGAAATTCTTAAGATCAAAAGGGTAAAAAGATATTTTTTTTTTCAGAATTCCTTGATTTTAACATTTTCTTGATAATACTCAGGTAACTATCTACCACTAAAAACTATGAAAACATCTTCCTTATAAATAGTCACAGAACAAATAAGACATTTCAGAACTGGTGTCAAAGAACATCTGCCATAAATATACAACTATCTAGTAGAGCAAATATAGGTTATAGTTTTGGAACTAACGAAAGAATACTTTTCAAGATAGCTAAGATTAAGCCACTATCAGTGATGACTGCACAGGAAGGGTCAAGCATTCATCCATGGAAACAGCAACTGAGGGTCCAGCTGCCAGGGCATATCAGTTGTCTGTATCTATTCAGTGAAGTTGAGATATTTAAAATTGATCGTTTCTTTACTATACCTACTTAAAAGTCTCCTGTTATCACCAAACACATACACATCTCTTTGGCATATATAAAACTCTTTCTCTTACTCCAAATTCACTTAGGTGTTAATTATACAAACTAAGTAAACGTACCAATCACACAGAAACACTATGATATTGAATGGTAGTCATGAAAACCAAGTAAGGCTCATTGCTTAGTTTTGGTGCAAGACATCATCTCTTCCATAAGCAGAGTACGTGACAGTGATTCTCTTGGTATGCTTGAAAGAACATCTTTAGTCCCATCAATTGAGATAATGCCAGTATTTTAAGGTGAATACATTTGCTTCATCATCTAGAGGTTATGAAGTACATCTAAGCCTAAAGAATTTTCTAAAGAATCTGACTTGATACTGCATGACAAGTCTATTAAAAGTTATCATTAGTCAAAAATCAATATACCACCTAGTATATATATAATGGACTAAAATCACAGCTGATCATCTTCAGAAATAATTGCATATGGGGATTCTTCTTCCAATAGACATATGCCCAGTTGTACTGCATAGGTGTCTGATAAAGATGCTAAACAGTAAAAACCTAAGAATGCATAACATGAAAAAAAATCCTTATAGTCACAACAGCTAGCAACCAAGCAATCTAAAAGTTGCTATTGTGCCAAGTACAGAGAAATTAGTTTCCACAGCAATCAAGCTGTCCACTTAAAAGTGGTGGATGGCTTCTGGAGACTGACTTATTTCATTAAACTCTCATCTCCTTTCCTCAGAAAATACTGGTTTATCAAAACTCTGTTCAACCAGATGGATTGACATTTGTAATACTGTTTCAGTGTGGCCTTTCTCCATTATTTCACTGGCATTTCTTATAAAAAGTAGTGGAAGCGATGTGGTACAAAACAGATGATAACTTCATGAAGCAGATACCTTCTGGGAACACAAATGACAAGTGGTGATAGGACTTTGGTTCCTCATATCTTAATGCACATAACACACCATTATTGCTGTTTTAGTGTTAAGAATATAGAGAGAAAGCACAACATACAGGCCTTCAAAGATAGTAAGTTACTACATGGAAAAACACATAAATTGCCATCTATGATTATGAGTATGATAAATTCAAGACAGCAAGAAGGTAGATTAGAGAAAAGCAACTTTCCTAGGATAAGATCATGTATCATTGGAGCAAAAGGCTTACAGAAGCCCCAAAGTTGAAGAATCTTCAGCTTTACAGAAAAACATCCAACAACTGACTGTGGTTTCAAAACAGATTAGTGACAAAACAAGAAAGTTTGACTAAAGACTGCATCATCATATTGGAGGAACTGCTTTTGATTTCCATAGTAAGGTGACAGTTTGACTGCATTCATATAATTCATATTATTCAAATCTTTGTAACTGAAGAAACAAAAGGCAGTAAGGTGAAATAAATAATCTTAGTACCTTGTACACAGAGCTACATGGCACAAGAGAAAAATCCCCCAAAAAGCCACATAAAAATTCCCCCCAAACAAGGTGTGAATTTTAAACCAAATTTTTAACTTTATTACCTTGCTGTACTGGATTGTTGGCTACAAAAACAAATCTGTAAGGTAAAAGCATCTAAAGTTTTAAAAATTGGGAAAGAGCAGGCAGTGAAAGGATGATACTATAAAGATATTCAACTAAGAAAATGGTCTTTATAACCATACTGTAAATGGATATAAACAGGCAAGAATCATTTTGTCAAGGCTAGACAAGAAACTGTAACTGGAAATACATAAAGATGGAAGCCTGAACAAAAGATTAAAACTGTGCAGAAGGACAGAAAAAAATAAATGCTGTTTCTTAGCAAGACAGCCAAATGACACAATTTAGAAAGAAAGCTAAGTCAAAGATGACATACACTATTGACTTACATCACAAAGGCTGGGAGCATTCTCCACGGTGATTAAATAAGGGAGTACCATGTATTTAAAAAAAAATTTAAAATTAAAACAAGATAGCCCAAATGACATACTGTTTTTATTTATGCTTAGCTATAACAATTAAAAGCCAACATTGTATACTGAATTCTTTCTACTATTCCATCTGCTGGTATATCCCTATACTGTCTTCAGCTATAGTATCATGAATATTTCTCTCAGACAATCATTCTCTTAGTTCTACTCAAACTGAGACCATTGCCATAGCATACCATCATTGTCATGTTGAATATATTCATTTTAAATAAAGCAATGCTTGTAGAATGCTAGCTATAAACTTGCTTTTAGTTGGTAAATTAGAGCCACTCTCCCCCCCCTTCCCTAATTATTTAGTAATTAGTGCAAATAGACATAACCTGCTAAGTAAGAAACGTAACAATTAAGATGTGCAATTATACAATTATTGTGTTATGGCTTTCTAAAAACTTAGCTTGAAATAATGAAAGACCATTTAAAGAGATTCCAGTTTTTCACACTTTATCTTGTGGATTATATCCAAATAACCAGTTCGTATCACAGACTTAAATGACTGAATGTTTTTCCTTGAGAATAAACTGTCTGTAAATGCTAACAGTAGAAATGGCAGAGCAGTTGTGTAATTTAAAATAGCAGTAATGATATCTGAGTTAAGAGTCTGAGCTTTATAATGAAATTAGTTCCGATTTTCGAGACAGTTCCTGGTGTAGAGATGTTGATATTATAAAAGGTGCTTTTTGCTTTAACATATGAAAGAAAAACTAAGTTGAGCTGAAACATATCTGTACAAAGTGAGAGAAATGAGAGTTCAGTGCAGTGCCACCAAGTATGATTAAGGGAGTGGAGCATCTCTCTTAAGAGGAAAGGCTGAGGGAGCTGGGGCACTTTAGCTTGGACAACAGGAGACTGAGGGGTGATCTCATTAATGTTTGCAAATAAAGGGCAGGTGTCAGGAGGATGGAGCCAGGCTCTTCTCAATGATGTCCAATGATGGGACAGGGGGCAATGGGTACAAGCTGGAACATAAGAGGTTCCAAAGAAACTCAAGGAAAAACTTCTTCACTGTGAGGATGGTGGAACATAGGAATGGGCTGCCCAGATGGGTTGTGGAGTCTCCTTCTCTGGAGACATGCAAATTCCACCTGGATGGCATACTCTAGGAGGTCATGCTCTGGCAGGGGAGTTGGACTACATGATCTTTCAAGGTCCTTTCCAACCCTTAAGATTCCATGATTCTTTGGTTAGAATTATTTGCTTTTTAAATATAAGTATTGCCAGAACAAAACAAATAGAAAAAGCAGGAGTGTATCTGTTTAAAGATTCCTGGACTGGCACAATGGTTGTCATGTTTCAAAATCCTGAGCAATTTTTTAATGGTATGAATATCAAGCACGCAATAATTTCATTCCATTAAAATGGAAATAATTGTTGCTAATTTGAGAGTGTTTAAGGTAGTGAATTAAGATATAATCACTGAGAATGGAGTAAAAAGACTTCTGCCAGGAACTGCTTTCACTGTAATTTTTGTTACACAATGGGTTTCCATGAACAATACTATGAATTCATATGGTTTTCTTGTACATTAAAAAAATCTTCTGTGTAAAAAACGCCAGGCAGTTGCAGCTATAGAAGAGAGAAAAATATCATTACAACATAAGAGGTGATAAACATTAATATAACAATCAGTATTGAGCTGATTGTGAGAATTCTGACACTTTACACTCATGTTTTCAGAACTGATCACTGCAGTACCTTAATTTCAAAATATCAACACGAAAATAAGAAACTAAGCGCATTCACTGATTAAATTAACAAACATTACTATAGTTCATATTTCTGATACCAAATTAATAGCGTAGCATTAGTGGAGCTTTTCACAGAATCACAGAATGGTAGGGGTTGGAAGGGACCTTTAGAGATCATCTAGTGCAACCCCTGTGCCAAAGCAGGTTCACCTAGATCAGGTTGCACAGGAACATGTCCAGGAGGGTTTTGAAGACCTTCACAGAAGGAGACTCCACACGCTCCCTGGGCAGCCTGTGCCAGGGCTCCCTTAGCCACACAGTAAAATAGTTTTTATTTATGTCATAAAGGAACTTTTTGTGTTCCAGCTTCTTGCCATTACCCCTTGTGCTGTCACTAGATAGAACAGAAAAAAAGTGATGTCGCAACCTCCTGACGTCCATCATTTAGATATTTGTAAATATTAATGAGATACTTGTTTTTTGGTTTTTTTTGGTTGTTGTTTAAAAGATAATTACTATCCAGGTAGCCAAACTAAAGAAATTGCAGAGTTATCACAGCACTAGCTATGGGATAGCTTAAAACTCCTTGAAAGGTATTAATCTTTCTTTCTCAAATGAGATATGGCGTGTTCAAAATTCAGTTGGAAAAGCACTTGGGAATTTCTTCCTCTCACAAAGTGCAACAGCTCCATCACCCTACACCATTCTTTTTACAGAAATTTAGGATTTTGACAGCCTTATGTTCTTGCTTGCTTTGCTTCTTGCCCACATGTCCTACTTTCTGTTCCGCTCATTCACACAACATCAACAGCAAGAGAGAATAGTACCTGCACACAGCACTATAAGCTGGTTGTTACAGAGATGGCTGAGATGCAAGATGTGGGTTCAAGAGCTTTGCTAGCAGAGAGGAGCAACTAACCTTGAGCTTGGGCTTCATCTGCTCACTACGATGAATGGTAAGGAGTTATACAAAGACTGGAGGATACTATTGCTGCCACCAACACCAACATTGTTTCCTGGGATGTCTACGCAGTTTTATGTAATCTCCTTGTGAAAAGGCTCAGAAATTTAAACTTTGTGCCAAGAAAGAAGCTTGCTTACAATCCTGCCCCAAATGCCTAAGTCCTGCAAAGAAAACAGGATTTCAGTCTTATCTCTACATTTGCTGATTCTGTTTGACCTATACATGCACTGAATAGGATACTAGGGAATGAAAGAAATGATTTAAAAAATTAAAAAATTATTCATCTCTAGTAACCAGAAACTAACAAAATATTTATTGAAGTGTAGTTTGTAGGTGTTTACATCTTTTGAGTATTGCTATCCTCTTAGTAGTAAATGAGTCAGTCATTAGCCAACAGAAAAATAAAGCTACCTTTTGGAGATATACTGCTGATAAAATCTCCATATTTAATCTTCTAAATAGTGCAGTTAAGATTTAGTAGGTATAGAAAACAGACACAGAAGAAAAAAAAATACCGAATGAAGAAAAGAGCTATTCCTTTTCAAATACAAGTTATTTTTGATAGCTCTCAATACTTCAATTTGGTTAAACATAGATTTTAAGAAGAACAAGTATATGACGAAAGATTTTTATAACAAGTTTTTAAAGATGAATCTTAGATAACATTAATAATTATTAATTAACCATTGGTATTTATATTACTTCACAGTTCCGAATTACTGTCACAATAGCTAATGTTCCCTCCATACCATTTTCTACATCAGTTCTTAAAGGGAACAAAATCAAAAGCACTTAAAAAGAAATCTCTTATTTCTTGCAGTTTAGTTACTATTCAGAGACTTGTCTGCAAATTGTTTCCATTCTATTTTACTACTCTTCCTTTGTCTTGCTCACACTAGTCCCTTGCTGTCTTCCTCCCTCCTTCAATTCATGCTCTTTCATGCAAAATCCAACCCAATTCTACCAAAAAGCAATACAAATAAAACATATCCATTACAAGCACAATCTTTCATTCACAAGGTATCACTATTTGTTAGACAGTATTTTTGCTTCCTTCTTCTACTCTTCTAAGTATTTAAAATTGTAAAGCTTCCTGAGTCTATGATTACTTTTAACTTCTATTTCTGTATTGTCCAGCCTGATGAGAATCTGAAGCTCTGGAATCTCAAGATACTTGTGATCATTAGTAATTAGTTTATTTCTTAAAAATTTCCAAATTTAATTGACGATTTGCAGATAGAAATCACATGTGAACTATATTTCTACTCTTAAAAAAGAAAAAGCATGAAAAAACAACTGACACCATGCTAGACATACTGATGAATTCAGCTTACACAAAGCTAAATAGTACTCTAAAATACCTGTCTTGGGAGCTTGTGTATGTGGGTAGCATCTATGTCCAACAGAGGATTTCAGCTGGACAATGATGAAAAGTCCATATGTTACAGTGCCACCATAAATTATGTTAGAACGTATGGTCAGGCCACAGAGGGGATCCAAAAATAGGTTAGAAACAGCTCTCTGACTGAAAACAAATTGCTTAAATTCCAATATGAGAAAACAGTGTTCTTGACACATATTTTCATGTGGCTACTACTGTTTCAAGCCAAGTCTATAGAGATAGAATACAACATGCTGCTACTTTAAATTTGAAAGTTATTAGTCTGTCAAGACACTAAAATGCAGAGAAATCTGCATGGGTCTGATGCCTCTAGGCTTCAAGATGCGTTATGAAATAAAGAAAATATGAATCATAGTATGTCAGTTTGCTTGGACATCAGCTACTGAACTTGCACTGTGGAAGGAAGCAAATTTCAAAACATTTGTAATCATCATAGGTATTAAAATGTTTGAAAAACAACTACTATCACACAGTTCAGGCATGTATAAAATGTAACACTTTTGAAATCTAAACAAAAGAATGTAGAAGCTAGAATAATATTCTCCCATTGTACTTAATACTCTTAAAATTAAAAGAACACCTGACTCTAGATATCTATAATGCATCATTTCACAACTTTGAATCTTTTAAAGCCAGGATTAAGCTTTGCAAGAACATACCCTGAATGCAAAATAAGACAGCTTTACAGAAGACACCATTGTTAAGCAGCGTGCAATCTAGTTACTATAGAATTTTAACCTTTAATAAAATAACCCTTGTTTTAAATCAATGATATCTGATGGGATGTTTTTCTTGCAACTAAGTGTCTAAAAGCACAAGTACAAAACAAATTTACATAGTGCAAATTATATTAACTTCATAAATTAATATTCAATAAACTCAGCCATCTTCTGCTGAAGTAGTACTACATGCCCTAAGGAGGGGTGGCTCAATCTGAGATTCACTAATTAACACGTTATGTTGATTAATTCAACAATCTCATTGAAAAGTCTAAAGAGTAAATGAATACTAGATGAACTGCTATGTTAAACTAAACAGTATTCAGTTTTCACATTTCTGGTGTAGAACACATTTTGGAATAATCCTTCATGTTTGTCTGATAAACACATTTAAAGGCTACACATGTGATGTAAGAGCAGAGTTGTAGTTAGCAGGAAAAAGTATCAAGTTAAGATGCATCAAGATAATTAGGATTTATAGTAATTACAAGGAACTTGCCAGTGGCTAAACAACCCTGCTACTTCTCTAGCTGTATTTATGACATTTTTGTATTTTTGTCAATTTCTGTGTTCTATTTTGACATTTTCAGGTAGTGGAAGGCACAATACTCAGAAACCACAGAGAAAAAAACTCCATTATGCATGTACTTCTAAACAGTTTTGGTTTCCCACTTTAAAGTTTCCAGTAACTTGGTACTGACTGGTCTAATTTGACTTCCTGAGTCAGAGACATAAAAAGCTCTGTTAATGTAAAGATGACTTCTTAGGGACCACCTTTGGCTAAGGTAAAATAGAAGCTTGAAATAAATGAAAAATTTTGTTATTTTAATTGCCATTGCTGTACTGAACAGCACAAAGCCATATTATCCCACAGCATGAAGTGATCAGATATCTGCCCAAAATGATGGACAGCTCTGGCCCAGTGAACAGGCAAAAAAAAAAATCCCATTTACTTTCAGCCAGATGGGACCTACTGGACGCTTCAGTGCAAACAACTCATCCTTCTTCAGACCTTCTTGTCCGACTCTTGAGCTAGCTCCAGCTGATAATGATGGATATCAAGGCTACAGTAAAGTGGGTGACAATAGCAGCCTTGTTATAACTGCCAGTCTTTCAGTCTTGTCATTATTACACATTGAAGATTTATTTGAGTTTATTGTTGTGCACCGGGTCTAGCCATTTACAATTCATCACTTACTACAGAAGGTTCAAGATAGTGACCACAGCTATAATTGCCACCTCCACCTGCTTCTGGAAATTATGAGGTCAGGAGCTAGGGCAGCTCAACATCCACAGAGTTCCGCAAGTCCTCATGAGCTGATGTCACTCCTGGTATGCTCAGTACAATTATCCAAAATATGGCATTTTGGAATGCCATATTTTGATTGTAGTTGTGGTTCATATATGCTTCAGAGCATCGCTCAAGTTCCAGTTCTTTAGTAGCATAATAAAACTTTACACCTGCTTTAGTAGTCTTCATTTGTAGAACTAATATTTTATGTATCTATAAAGAATTAATGTTCTCTTAAATATAGCAGGAATGTGTTTTTCTGACATGCTTTGTTAATACTACAAAACAGCACAATGCACAATGTGCCAAAGTTAAACAAATAAAAAATTAGTAGCTTAAGAAAATAGTTCCATGAAAAGAATGGGTTTCTCAACACATAAATATTTTAAAAGTGGAAGTTTGTTATTGAGTGTTTAAGTCTTCCTTAGTATGGGTAAATATTCAAGTAGAGAAATGCTGTCTTGAAAGAACACTACTGGTTGCTCATCAGCTCCTGCATTCCTACTACTTACTGAAATATTTTCTGGTTTTATTGTAATACTCACTTCTTTTTTCATTATTAGAACAATTACCTTTATCTAAAGTGAAAATCTTGTGAAGTATGGATTTATCTTCTATTAGCAACTGAGGATATGTTATTAAGAAAACTTGCCAATTTCTCTAATATCTACAATATTAAAAAACCCCCAAAATTCAATATATGAAAACCAAGAGTAATGCTTTTGCTGTTCATTACAGATGGTACTTTAAGGAGAGAGAGAGCAAGTCAAGGTTTTAATCAAGTGGCTTCAGGAAGGAAAAAAATTAAAATTCTGTTCAGGCTTAAGCTGGGCTGAAGGTCACCAGTAAAGAGGGTTAACTAGGACCTCACACTTAAGTAGTAAGTAAACACAGCAGAAACGCTTCTACCTAGAAGTCATTCAAAAGGTGCAGCTTTCAAAAAACAAAAGGTAAGTCTGACCTGACTAATGGTTATATATGCTGCTTAAACTCAAGGAAAAAGTTTTTTTTGGTATTGTTACATCAGCAGTATCCTTTCAGTTCCTATGTTAATTACATTGCGCGAGGGAGAATTGTGCTATATTTATGAAGAATTTCATAAGTATAAATTTATTATACACTCAGATCTATAGAATTATCACATGAACATTGAGGTTATTAAAAAAATAGTTCAGGATTCAAGTGAGTCATTAAAAAGGTATTTTCTAACAAATTCTCATACAGAAGTGCAAACATACACGAAATGATTAAATTATTCAGAACTCAACATGACCCAGCATTATTAAAATATCACCGATGGATTTGCACATTTCACTTGCAAGTAATTCCTTTCATCCAAGAGAAGCTCTCTGGCTTTTTTTTTTCCCCCCATTCCCCCTGTGTCAGACAAGCAAGAGATGTCAGACAAGCAAGAGACATAGAGAATTGTCTTGGAGTAATTTTTTTTTTTTAAGCATCATCATTTAATTTCCAAATGCATGAGTATCTAATAAAGTAAAATGATTTAAGGTCTCAGTCATGAGGGTTCTAATAAAGAGGAGTATCTTTCCTCCATTACAAGATACAAATAGTCTGGAAAAGTGAATCAGTTTAAGAAAATACTGAAGTACCTTTCAGGTTTTTTATCTCAAAGCCACAATTTATTCTGTTATTGCATAGTATAAAGTAAAATAGGACATCGTTTATTTAGACAGCCTCAAGTTTGGACTGAATTTTACCATGTCTTATGAACTAAATCTATTTAAAGAGGTAAAAATACATATCTAAACTTAACAGGAGATCTGAGACTGAAAGTGTATATTTGGTTTGAACTCTGAATAAGTATACGGGTTTAGCAAACAAAAGGGTCTCATTTTTTTAAATTCCGATCAACTCTAAGTCATGATGTTTTATTTTTCAAATACATTTAACACAGCACAAACTGATGAGTCTATTTGAATATCTTCGTATTTTAGATTTCTTACACTGCTTAGACTACAGTCATATTTCTAGCAATAATCTGAGACAGCTTTTATGAAGGTATTGTATGTTCCCGGTTCCACTTAAATATACATTGTATCTGCAAGAGTGTAGTAGTTTTGCCTGGGTTAGGTTTTGCTAGAGCAGGGGTGGGGGGTCTACAGGGGTGGCTTCTTTAAACAAAGAGCTGCCAGAAGCTTCCACTGTAGGGCTAATGCCAGTCAATTCTAAGCTTCCCCTCGGCTCACACAGGCCTGGTCAATTAGTGATGAAGGTAACATCTCTGTGAATAAAGTATTTGAGAAAGGGAAGAAGTTGCTGAGCAGCTGCTAAATTGCAGTAGAAACATGGACTGAGAACGTTGAGAACAGCATCTCTACAGACACCAAGGTCAGTGAAGAAGGAGAGGGAGGAGGTGCTTAGGCCCTGGAAGAAAAGCTCCCCTGTGACCTGTGGTGAGGACCGTGGTGAGGCAGCTGTGCCCCTGCAGTCCACGGAGGACCACCAAGGAGCAGAGATCCAATTGCAGCCGATGGAAGATCCCATGCTGGAGTAGGTGGGTGCCTGAAGGAGTCTGTGACTCTCTGGGAAGCCTACACTGGAACAAGTTCCTGGGGAGAGAGGAGCCCATGGCAGAGCAGGTTTGCTGTCAGGACTTGTAATCCTGTGAGGAACTCATGCTGGAGCAATCTGTTCCTGAAACACTATTCTGTATGAAGAGCTGCCCCCATGGGAGGCCCTATGCCGGAGAAGTTCTTCTAGAACTGTATCCCATGGGAAGGACCCACCCTGGAGATGTTTGTGAGGACTGTCTCCCGTGGGGAGGGACTCCACACTTGAGCAGTGGGAAGTGTGAGGTAGCTTCCCTCTGAGAAGAAGCTGCAGCAAAGTCCATCTGTAACGAACTGACCGTAATCCCCATTCCCTACACTGCTGGGAGGGGAAGGAAGGAAAGTCCTGGATGAGGGAAGGGTGGGGGCAGGTATTTTTAAAATTTGGTTTTATTTCTCATCTCCCTGCTTGATTTTGATTGTTCATTAATAAATCAAACCATTTCTCCCCAAGTTGAGTCTGTTTTGCCCGTGACGCTACTTGCTGAGCAATCTCCCTGTCCTTGCCTTGACTTGCAAACCTGTCGTTATATTTCTCTCTCCCCTTTCCAATTTAGTGGGGGGAGTGATAGAATGCCTTGTCAGATATACTGCATATCCCTTATGAACAGTATTCCCAAATAACGTAAGACATTTATGACGAGTTGTGATTTCTTTTTTTTTTCCCCATCAAGATTAGTTCCAAATTTCAAAAGATTTTTAAAGCATTTTCTTTAGGGTCACCTCACGTGTTGCTTCTGTAGCTCAACACTTCTGGGCAGGAATACGAAAATCCAGGTTGCTCCTTCATTAGTGGAGTGTACAATGAACGAGGTTGTTTTTGTGGTTCTTTTGGCAGCTACATTAACAAAATTTAGAGATCTCAAAAAGACACTGTAGTGCATCTATGTGTAGAGCAGACCAAGAAAAAGGATCAGGCCTTTATTTCTCCCTTGACAAAGTGAGGTGGCTCCTTCTTATTCACAAAGCCAACAGATAAAGAGAAGTAATGGTGCTTTCATTTGACAGAGGATCCTTGGGCTTGTTAAATCAGACATTAACAAAAAATATCTAGCAGTGTTTGCAATAAACAAGAAAGTCAACAGAAAAGTTAAAGAAAAGTTAATATATTTGGATTAGAGTGTCCTTTCATTCATAATGATCAAGAGGATGAGGAAATGACTAGCACACATTCTCTGCTTTAATAAAGGGATGTTCAGAATCTTAGAGGAAGAATTAATTAATGCTGAAAAATATAAATAAAATAGTGACAGAAATGCAATGCTACAAATTACTAAAATAGCCTTAAAAAGTTTTTTAATGCCTTAATTTGACATGTGATAAAAATCATCACTTAAAAAAGATAACATTATTTGCAAATTGAGCAAGAGGACCTGATGATAGCCATATATAATCAGTTGTCACCTTGCAGCTCAATTAGCTCTCATGTAAAAATGAGGCATGTAAGGAGAAATGAGGTTTTGACATTATCTCTGCCAGCAAGATAATTACACAGCCTTCATTTAACAGTAGGGCAACACTACTGTAGCAACAAATTAACTCAGCTCCATTTGCAATTCATGGTGTGTTTTCTCATTTAATACCATTTCTCTTACCCCAAGTGAATGTTTCCATTAGTTTTCTCCAGCATAGCAAAATACTCTTTGACTTCATACATTACATCACCAACTACTTTAGTTCCAGTAACTTTCAGAAAGCTGTATAAATTTGATGAAGTGATTTTTCCCTCCCTTCAGTTTTAACTAAACCATTCTTTCTTTGGTTTACAGCCAAATAATAATACAGCAGGTGCTTTTAGATTTAATGAACAAGGAACTGATTTCATTCTACATTAATTTCATTTCTGCATCTGACACCAAAAGCCCCCATTTCCTTTGTTTTATGAAAAATATATTAATAAGCATGTGTCTATTAGAAGTCCAAAAGAAATTTCACCAGCATTAGTAATTAAAATGATACACATTGCTTAATAGAAGCATGTTTGCATAAAACTGAGACCCAAAGACTTAAACCCAAACTGTCGTGTCTGCCTTTCGTTAATGTTCAGAAAATGTGCATACACAGTATTTTTTTAAATGCATGTAACTTTAAAAATGATACAATGCAAGGGACTGCGGGCCAGAACTAACTTCCTGCAAACTTGGATATATGCTCTTCCCTTAATGCTTGCCAGCTCATGGGAATACTTCATGTTTGAATAGAACTCAGAAAAACTCCTCACTGCACATGCTAAGCATTCATGTACAAAATCTAAGAAAAGCCTTCCTGCCAGCAATCACAACCCTCCGTATGTAGTTTTTGTAAGTTTGAAAAATCACCAACAGTTACCAGCTGGTGACTTCACTGCCAATTAAGCAGAAGGTAGCATAAATGTCTGAAAATTACCAAACTTTGTGGCCAAGGAAACTGTTTACATACATGTTTCCAAACTATTACATACTGTTTGGTAAATATTTTAATTGCTAGTTGTTTTTACAATGTACACAATTGGCAAACTCTTTTCTGAAAGCAATATCACTAATTTAAAATTTTTTTACTAAATCCTCATCTTCTAAAGAAAGGTACAATCTGTATCAGAATACTAATTACACTAGAACCAGAAAATGCATGAGGACTCCATCCTATGTTATTCAGCAGAAAATGAAGAGATTAATTACCAATTCCTAAAGCTGATTTCTCAGCATCCTTGTTTTCTTCCTCGTAACTACTCCTTTCGTGTAATAAAAGCTTTTTCATTAGTAACGCAAAGCTCTGGTATGATTTATAACTTCTTGATCTTCCTGAGAATTCTTACTACAAAAGCCTAAAACCTACTGCAAATACTATGGTACTGACAAATACATAGAGGAGGTGGTGCAAGATCGTCCATCACACTGACAATGCATCACAAAAATAACCCATCCAGAACATGCAGGCCTAAAAAATTTAAATGGTCACTGCAGGTAGTACAAATTGTGTCAGCTTCGAATGGTCAAGTTTCTCAAAAGTAAGTTCCCTTTATGTCTACTTAGGAAATAAACAGACATCAATAAACAAATTTTGGAAAAAAGATATTCATTGGTTTTAATCACATACTGTAAAAGATTAGCTGGTTTTTGCACCAGTTGTAGATCTGTTATCATTCCCATCATACTGAAAGCTTATCCAACAGATGCCCTCCTCTTACCCTCCAGTGGCTCTTTGTGCACCAAAGATTAACACACTAACACAATGTTTTTCTGTATTAACCAGCACAAGACATTTGGAGGAGTCTTTGTTGCCACAAAATTAGGAAAGCTGTATTAAAGGCATTTGAATTGTGTTCACCTGCAAGGAACAAGAGCAAAATACGATGCCAGCACTTTGTGTAAGGTATTTAATGCAAAAACTAATTAAAGGGCTTGAAAAACTGTATTATAGATACTCTTTTGAAACTTTACTTCATTTAAAATTGGCTACCAATGATATGCTGAATGTCACCTTTTTCTAGTAAGAATGAACAACCTCTGCGATAATAATCTAAGCCACTTCAAAAAGCATAACCATTTTTGTAAAGTATTTAACAAACATGAACTCTATGCTTGTCAAATAAAAGCAACAACTATTTTCCAAATTAAATAGAATAACAGATAGAACTGACACACAGATGATTTATCTAACTGAAGTTCACAAGATATATTTAGCCTATAGTAAAAGAAAGGGTGTCACTTTTTGTTACATGATTCCAAGGTGACTGCTTGTATTTTGAACTGCTAGGCTAATTCTAGCCTGAGCACAAATCTGTCTTTTATTTCATAATTAATTCTCAGTGTCAAAAGCGGTAGATGTCCTTTTTTGTATCAACATACTCTGTCTGTTAATTATACCACCATAAAAATCAGGCTTGGAAACAGAACAATGTTGTGACAGAATGAAAGCATACAAAGGAATTTCTGAAGGAAATACAGAATTCAGGCTCAAGTAAGGAAAGAAGGGAATTCCTAAACTCATTTTATAAAAGGATTCAAGTTCTAAGTACATTAAAAATGCAATTGGTTTAGTCTTACTGGTATCTTAATGTAAAAGAAATGGCACTATTTTACATACAACAGGAGTTGTATTTTATATCATTACTCAAAATATTTCTATACAGAATGTCAAACCTCTAGCAACAGAAGTAAGTCTGTTCAGGGTAGAATGGTGACAGGAAAAGGGAAAGGACATTCCTGAAATATACAGCTAACATTAATGCTCTGGATCTCTAAAAGTCCCACTGTCTACACAAGGGCTAAAGTGAAGAGTTAAAACTCCAAAAGAGTTCTTTCAGCAACCACTCAAAGCATTTCCTAGGTTTACACCAAGCTAAATTCATACTCTGCAGGACGTTTAATTCTATAGCCTGAAGACCTGAGAAGTAGCCAAGGTTCTGCAACATAGAACATCCATGTTGATGGTTCTCAAATGTGCCTATTTTCCATTTGTTACCCTTCATCTAAACCAGATCCTAACTTCTTTCTTTCCTGAAACGTCACCCAGACATTTCAGGGTCAGTTTAATACTAATATGGTTCTAAAAGAACAAAACAACCTCCAAACCAACTATTCCTTGTTCCTATTTCACAAACCTTTTAATAACCCTACAAAACTGTGATCAGCAGGGGATACTGATGACACAGTCTTACTCTTTGCCTGCTATTCTCATCTTAGGCTAAAGATCAGAATTCAGACTCAAAGATTACAGGACTATTTGAATTCTACCACCAATATCACAAAATCTAATTCAAGATTTCCATATTTTTTCACATCCCAATCACATTTTCCCCCATTTTCTCACATGCCATCTCTCTTTTCTGTGTCACAGAAACCAGTTTCTGTTTGGTTATTTCTTTAATGCTCCTAGCATTAGCAGTTCTTTGACTTCTTCCCATGTCAGAGAATATTTTCCATGAACTGATCAGTACAGCTTTCACCCTTTCTCCAGTTAATTCCCTTTGGAAGACTCTCTGTTGCCATGCTGCCCATGGGAAATATAGCTGATTTATATTGACAAGTTAATTAAAAAAAAAAACCAGCTTATTCTTATGTAGCAGTCAACAGTCAAATAGCTGCTATACTATTTCCCTCAATCTCCTCTGCATGTATGTTTTTATCTCTTTGTGTCAGGGACAGTGTTTTTTATGTTTAGAAAGTACTTATTACTTCCTGAGAACAAGAAAGAACAGTGCAAGTATGTGACACTCAAGTCCAGAAGAAAAAAAAATTCCAAGCTGTAATATGTTAAGAATTGACTGATAAACTCCTACAATTAAAAGAGTAAAAGTTCAATTGTTGATGTTTTTTCTTGCTTTCTTTCAACATTTATTGAAACTAGGCTGGGTCTAACCTTGCTCTGGATTTTTTTTCCTTTGTGTTTTAATAAAACTGCTGAAGTTCGCAGTATACTGCAGCTAAAAAGGGGGAATGGCACTATTAATCCATACTTTCCTTTGTTCCTTGTCTATCACCTGACATCTTGCACCAACTATGACGTGCTGAGAGGGGTAGGAGGGTGCAAGCAAGTTAAGAAATTCAAGTTGAATAATTTTGGTGAAATACTGAAGTATTCCAATAGGTGGAAAGGATGTTTCTTTGAGGCAGTAATGCTCTAATAAAGCTAAACTTACACTGGCTACAAGAATTATCTTGCTGGGCAAATTAATATGATTATCTTCCAATGCATAGATAAATTTTTTTGATGATCCACTTGTTTATACACTAAGAATTGTTATTCCACATATGCTGAAATATTTTCATTTGTGAAAAGTGTTGTAAGAATTTAGTGTAACACAATCATAGAATCATAGAATTTTCATTGAATGGTAGGGTTGGAAAGGACTTCTAACGATCACCTAGTCCAACCCTGCTGTAGAAGCAGATCCACCTAGATCAGATTGCATAGGAATATGTCCAAGCGGGTCTTGAAGACCTCCACGGAAGGAGACTCTACAACCTCCCTGCGTAGCCTGTGCCAGGGCTCCCTCACCCTCACAGTAATATAGTTTTTTCTTATATTTAAATGTAACTTTCTGTGTTCCAGCTTAATCTCATTACCCCTTATCCTGTTGCTATACAATAGAAAAAAGGGATCCCTAACCTCCTGACACTCACCATTTAGATATCTGTAAATGTTAACAAGATCCCCAGTATTACCAGGCTTGAGAGTTTAGATAGTTATTCAGTCTATCTTTCTAAAGTTACAGATTAATATCCCAAATGACTGTTTACTGCTTCAGTTGCAGAACAGGTGAAAACTTAAAACATGTGTAGATTACTATTTTTATGCTTTCTGGGCTTCTCTTTCCAGAAGCAGTAAATCAATATAACCAAGATTTCAATTAAAAAAATATATTTTTACTTAAAGCAGTTTGTCAGTTTTTAGAATAAAATAATGTTTTCTTAAGCACTTGGACCTACCTGTACTTTAAAGTGGACATCAAAGACCTGCACGGCTTGGCACCAAGAAACCCAATATTGAAGATAATTTGCCTGCTGAACAGCAAATACTCTCTTTTGGTGGTTTTTCTTCTTATCCCTGCCCCTTTCTGCCTTCTATCTATAACACATGCAGAAACGTTAAGAGAAGAAGCTAATACACTAGACAAAGAAATGTTAATGGCTGGCTTCACTATAATGGGTCAACAACTTCACAAAGTGAAGGTTTTGGACAAGAGAGAGCTTTGATAAGGCAGTCAGCCAGGTTGTATACTCTGGCTGGTTAACATTCCTTGCTGATTTAACAGTGGTAATTCCCAAGATAGGCATTGCTTCTGATGTAGGACTACCAAAGCACTTGAATTTAAATGCTTCCCTGTAAAATTTAAGCACTTGGTCAAGTGCATAAATCTCTATCAAGAGACTGCATGCATCCTTTCAATATTGAGTATTATTCAGCTAGCCAAAAGACTAAGTGAGATTAAGTCTCTGCCAAAACTGGTTCTTAACCACTCAATTAAATCTGACATGCTTTAAGAGACAAAAGGTTTTTAATCAGTTGTTACGGGTTTTTCTGACAGCTCGAGTGTATGTAGTCTACTCTGTTCTTACTCCAGTCAATACCAAAAACTTCTGCAATGTTGCTTCAAGTCCATGAAAGGCAACAAAGCATGCTTCTCGTTTCCAGACTGGATGCACACTGATGCCAAAATTAAGTATTAAGCTTCAAGTAATAGAGAAGACTAAGTTAGAATGAGGATGTGAAAGCCCCATTTCTCAATTTTAAACACATATGATAAAAAACTGAAGGTAAAATCCCACCAGGAAATAGCCTGTCCTAAATGACTCACTATTGCTAAAAGATGCTGTTCTGCATCCCCCATTCCATCCTGTTGTCAGCTTCACATTCCTGTCAGAGTTGATGTTTCATATCCTCTGCAGATCGCTTCCAACTCACTAAAAAGATCAGAAAAGTAATCTGATCTTGGGGGAGCCCAAGTCTGGGCTCCCTCCACCTCACCCGGTTTTGATGAATTGAGGCAGTTCAAGAAATGAGTAAGATGCAGGGGAGGAATCACAGGGCCTGGAGCAAGTGAGAGATGGGATTAAGAGCTAGCATAAAGTTAAAGAAAGCGAGAAACAATAAGGCTAGCCTTTTCCTTTCGGTAGTAAGAAATCACTGGATCAGCAACTCCTGAGAATTTTGAAATGTAAGGTCTCTGATGTTTTCCTTAAACGTTAGAAACCCAAAATACCCATTTCAATTCCCGTTAATTGAAAGACTGAAATAACTTTGAAAATGTCAGCAAACAAGCAACATTTTGTTTCCTTCAAGCTCCTAATATAATTCTGATAATGCATCACAGCTGGAAAGAAGCTTACTGAATTTGTGTGTGACTAACTATAATTCAGTAAATAATTCACATGCAGAACTGCCTCCCTTTGCATCACATGAATTGTGTTATAATGGAATGAGTATGATACTTGAAAGAATTGCTTACAATTGCACATACAAGACAAAAAGATAGCTAAGTCTAAATTAAGATGTTGGCTATGAAGTTTCCAATAGGACCTTGACATGACTGTTGACCTACTCATGACATGATCACACCAGTAAGGATTTGGAATTCTATTAGTATTACCAAAGGAAAAAAGTCAAGGAGTCATCAGGAAAACAAATCTATATCTGCTACTCCATCAGCCAATTACTGTTGTTAAAGTGGAATTAGATGAGTATTGACAATGCGAAGGGGATAAGGATTAAGCAGATGACAGAGTATACAGCTAGCATTGCTGTTCTGGCTTGTCTTTTTTTTTTTTTTTTTTTCTGTTTCCTACAGAAAGCCTGAAAAAATCCTCAGATGGGAAAGGAATATACTATATGGAATACAGTACTATAATTGTGTCCTGAAGTAGCAGTTCCATACATTAGCCTTCGAGCCAATCACAAAACAAGGCCAAAACCTAAATACAGTATTGAAGTAGAGTCCACTTAAGCAAGAATATGATGTGACATTAACTTGACAACTTCACTTCAACCTCAATTATCTGAATGCCATAAAGTAATGCAATTAAGTTATGTTAGTGGTATTTTCCTGAGTTCTTGAGAACTATTTTATTATAATAAATGAAATAATAAAAAAAATACCAGTTAAATGAAGCAGTCTTCACAAAGTCGGTGGACTTTTGGCATTTAAGAAGTTAACTTTATAGTGTATTTGTAAATCTTTTTAAACACTCCAGGTAATGTGAAAAAATGGGCAGACCTAGAATTCTTATTACTTATTTTGACTGATATAGCTATCAAGTTGCAATATGGCTTTATCAGCAGCTATGATCATCAATAATTTGTTTTTAAATACAGACTCAACATGTTAAGAGTGTATTTCCTTGTGGAACGACAATATGTGAGTTTTAGACTTGTATTTAACTTCTATCGTCTAAATTTATAGGCATACAACAGCATAAGACGTGAGCCAATCAGTGTAAATGAAGCTAATAATGAAGTTGTGATTAATATAAATTTTACTTGTTTATATTATTACTGAGGATGCTAATACTATTGATATATATAGAAAATCCCTTGGAGACATTGTGTCAAATTATCCCAAATACTTATTTCTGAATGCCCCCTTTTTTTTTTTCTCTAGCAAAAGTATTAAATTCCTGCAGAATTACATAGCTATAACATGAGTTTTTCCACCAAGACTGGCAGTACTGAACCATGAACCCTGTATCCATGCAAATCTAAGGAAGACACTTACAATCAACGAATTTAATAGCATTGTAATCCTGAGCTTGCTTATTTGTTCCAAACATCAAGGATGGCAGAAGACATAATACAATGCAAGAGGAAATGAGATGGAATGAAATTAAAATTTCAAGTGAGGGATAGAAAAGATTGTACGAAGGTGCATGTGCAATAATTCTTTAATTTTACATAAAACTTATTAAGGCTGACATAAATGTGCTTCAAATACAGTAAAAATTCAGAGAATTAGTATACTACAGTTTCTGTTCTGTACTTCACTTGACTAAACCTAGCAGAGAACCAATTCTGTTCTGGGCTACCAGAAAGAATATGTCTGCTTCCTCCTTGACCCATCATTCTTGGAACTCAAGGGACTTGCCCTTCTTGAAAATTTGCCAAGAATTTTCTTGACATTTTCTTTTATCAGCACCTTAGGAAAATTTAACCTTACATCTATCATTAAAAGACAAACCCACAACATTTTTCAGAATATTTGGATAAATGTTCAAGTAAGACTTAGAGGTCACAGCAGACATCGATCTAATCACACTAAAAAAATAGTTGCAAAAAAAGTTTCAAGTACAATAAACTAAAACATAAAAAAAAAGTCAACAAAATTTAAAGATAATAGAGGATGCTAATTACTAAACATAACTGAACTGACCAGCAAATCAATAAAACCCAGTGCTTCTGAAGTTTCTACTCTAACTAGCTCTATCTGTATCTCTGTCCAGAACGCTTAATGAAAACAAAACTCGAAACAACACAAGCAACTCCACCTGGCTTCTTACAGCTTTACACCTGATATTTAACTGACTTTGTGATCTAACAAAGGCAAATCCACGGAGCAAACGTTGAAGTATTTATAAGTTTACTCCCACAGGATTTCTCTCACACTAATAATTGAGTTTATGCTGCAAGCCTTTCCTCAAGAGTGTTAATAAATTTAGATGTCACCTCAGTCTGGCTACTTTTTAAAAAAACTAGAAGTATCATTTAAGTTGATTGTCTAACTAGGAATTTCATCTCAAAAAATTGCCTCTCCACTAGAGAATGACAATGCATAACACATCCCTTTGCCTGAAAAAACAGATGTATTATACTGGAAAAAACAGATATACCAACACCATAGAAATACACCTTCACAAGAGGTTATACAATTCTAGTTATGAATTTCAATTCACTGTCATAAAAAAAGTCTAAGATAAGATACAAATTTATGTTATTTGGAGAGACAATGAAAGCTGCTGATTTGTTTTATAAGTTATATTGTCTCAACAGATATGAAGCAGCTCTGGTATAACTAATTTTTCTTGCCTGTATACAGAGCAAATACCACAGATCTCATAGCATGCTTATCCCTGAACACAGAAACTTTGTACTCTATTTCCAGAAGTTTCTTTATAGCATTGCTGACAAACATCAGTCAAATCAAGATTTTCAATAGCTCATGAAAATGTTTCTACAATTTTCCTTTTCTTCCTTCTTTAATATACTACTTCCATTAAATCAAAGTAGCTTATCATAATCTGTTATTTTAATTTGCTGCAAGTACTCAGATTAAAAATTAGGACACTATTAAAATAGATATTTGTTTTTAAAACTTAAGTAACGTAAATGTTTAATATCAACAGACACTAGCCAGGTCACATTCTCTCTTAATGTTTCTTTTGTTAAGGCACAAAGATAACTGCCACTTTCTTTTTCAGCAGAAAAAGCTCCACCTTGCCTGCATCCATCACTACCAGAAAGAATCTCCTTGTGACTTTCTACTGTTTAAGCAACTAGAAAAATGGTATTTAGAAGCAAAAAACTCAAAACTCATGACCAGAGTTTTTAGGGAACTGATCAGTGCCCAGGTGGACCAGCATTTGGAAAGATTTATATTAACATATAAAGCATGATCTGAGTCTATATTTGTAGACAAAAAAGAGGCTCAAATGCACAATATTTTCCTGATCCGCAACAGCAAAATTTGCACTAGCAAATGCTGTGCCCAGCTTTACATCTTGGTTGCTCTTCAGATCAGCACTCAAAGCATAGGCTAAGCAGATATAAACAGTTAGAGGATGTCCTTGTATTAATTAGTCTACAGACTACTACATACTTGCTCATTTTCTTACTTAGGACAAATGAAGTAGTTCAACATTCAGGTGCAAGAGAACAGAAAAGAGAGAGAAGTAGTAAGATTATTTGCATTGGTAACTCTTGTACATATTCTGAAAACAAACTACTAGTGCACAATTAGTTGACTAATGACAAGAAATGGACAAAAGATAATTATATCGCTAACTCAAAAAAAGGGAACAGAAGTGTAACATTCCAGTCAAGAGCACTTAAAGGCAGTAATTTTGAGAATTATTACTATTACACTATCTTATTACACCTAAGAGCTCTGAAGTCCATTTAAAGATTTTTTTTGGTAGATATTAAAAGTCTCCTAACCTTAGGCTGAATTTACATATTTAACACCAGTTAGGCACTGAAAACTCAATGAAAACTTAGGAAGGGTCACATCGGAATGACTGAAACTTTACATGAATTTGCAGTGCAACTGCTTGTATCTTTTCTCAGTTAGGGGACCGTACAAATACTTGTAATAGTTGAGAATAAAGGGGGAAAAGATTTTGTGTAAATAAGTAACATGCAGAACTATAAACTTACACCAATCCACCAAATGTAACCTGCCTTGCCAGATCTTTTTTAACACTGGAAAAGTTAATTGTTCTTAATATTGACAGAGATGTGTAAGTCAATAAACTTGGAACAAGTGATATATTTTAATTTAAATACATTGAAACTGCAGCATTAAATCTATGCATTTAGCACATACAAATCAGAAGGGTTTGCTTGCTGGGTACTTTTGACAAGACAAGATGGTATGCAGTACTCAGATGCAAGTAACACAACAAAAATTAAACTTTTTGAAAAATATGCTAGCTAAAAATAGGAACATGTTGAAATGAACTCTGTTACCATTGGCTTGAATTTGCCTAATGAATTCAAGAAAAAGATGGTATGGAAAAACTATCAAAATGCTCAGTGTTTGTTTTGCAATCTGCTCCACCTACTTGCTACTGTCATAAAGTTCAGACCCACACTGTTTTCAGCAAAATCAACATGCAAAAGGGAAAAGAAGAAAAAAAGCAGCTCTATAAATCTCAAGTAAAGACTAATTTCTTTCTTATGGTATAATACTGCCCCCACACATTCTCCCTATGCTACTTCAAAACTATCTTACTACCTTTCCTAATTTTATTGCCTTATAAATTTACCAAGTTTAATAAACTTTCAGTAAAAATATATACACCTAAAATCTATTATCTCAGTTACACATTTTAACACAGACTAAAGCATGCCATACGGAGAAAAAAACAACAGCTGATTGCCTTTGGTAGTTTTTTAAATTAAAAAAACCCCATACTATGGTAGAATTAGAGTATTTATTTAAGACAGCAAAATGAACTTTTAGCAAATTTGAAAATAAAAGCTTGGTAGGAAATCCTTAACAAAAGCTGATGAGGGAAGAATCTATTAACTGTATTGAAAGAGTACCTATTTAAGGAAGAGAAGCAGGCAAGCTTAAAAGGATCTAAAATTAAGTAAGTGTTAATTAATATATTCCATAATAGTTATTTGTGATCATCATTTTGTGTTATCACTGAATGGTAATTGTGATAGAGATAAACCATTCTTAAAGAAGAAATCTATAGAGGTTTCAGCAATGAAGTTACCTGTCTTAAATTTATAAAGTTTCTTATTTTAGAAACAATGATGTCACCTTCATTACATTACATAACTACTTGTACAGACTAAAATTTTTCTTGGCAGCACTACTGCTCTTCTTTGTGTTTGCCCTATTTGCTATAGCTTAGCATGTACTCAAAGCTTCTGCTGTTTCTGCAAATGGATTCATCAAGTTTATAGTAATTTTCACTTGGGCTACAACTTTGATCATAACGCGTCAGTGCTTATGAGGCCAACTGCTTATTTACCATGATGCCATGATAAATTTCTGATGAATGGTAAAAGACTCATTATTATTTTACTTGTAAGTATAGTAAGAAAATATTAGAACTGAAAGCCAGTACTAAATCATTCAATATGGATTTAGCAAATGGGAACTTATAAAGACCGGGAAAATACTCTTTTTTCTTCCTCCTCACTTCCTGTAAACACTAACTAGTACTATGTTCACTTCTAACAATTAACCCCTACCTGAAGCTAAAATCTAAATACATAAACTCACGGGAAGTGATTTTGGACAATAAAATAAAAAGATGTTTTAAATATCACATCTAAACTCCACTGCAATGTGCGAATCCCAAAACATACGATTACAATTAATGTTGTAGTCATATTACTGTCACTGCCTAGCAAGCTGACCTGGTATCCTTTATCATGACAGTAAGAATCTCATTTAATGTATCATGATTGTAAATTTTAAAAGGTTTGAATAGAGAATTAAATAATTTAGAAAGAACATTTTTCATATTCTTGCCATTAAAAGTGAAAAATGCAAAATATCAAAAGTATGTTGAAATCAACTGCTTCCTAATTATTTGAATTCTAACTTAAAAACAGCCATCTCTTTTAATGTACACAGCCATCCCCGAACAAAGTTTTTGCTGCAGTCTGTGTAGTGGAAAAAATAATTTGACCTTTCTCGGTAAGTTGCCAAAGACTTTTATCTAAGCCTTGATAAAAGACTTTGCTAGTTACAATATTCTTGCAGTCCATGTAAATTCCTTCTACTAGGAGGACTTGTTGCTTTTCAGTCTCTGCTGTTACTTACATGTTGGTGTTAAGACTACTAAGCATGAGGCTTACTGTGATAAACAGACATATTGAAATTACTACTAAAACCAGTACAAACAATGCTGGTAAAGAAGGAGATGATGATTGTGAAGAATACAGATAAAAAGATCCAAAGAGAAAATACCATGAAAATGCTGAAGAAAGGACACAGAAATGCCACAAAAGGTTTAGGGGCAACACACCAGGTGACCTTACCTCTGTCTCTTCTTCCAGACCTGCCTCTGCAGTGACACTAAGTGGTAGTCCAATGCAGGACTGATGCAAGAGAAAGGAGTTCTGACTTATTTTTTTGTCTTAAACAAGACAATTAAGTAAAACATTTTTAGCTCATATTTGGACCATACAAAAGTCTTAATATTCTCATCAAATACATGAACCAGGTCTGCAGTGATGGAACATGTGCCTCCATGCAGTGGGTTACATGATAGCAAACAGAGTATGATGAAGGCTGCTGCTGGTGAGCTGGTATTTTATGCAGTGCCTTTCCGAACACTTGCCTCTGATAGCATGGTTATGTCCAGTAAGTTCTAAGGAACACTATACAGATTTGCTGTGGTTTCTAGCTAAATCTAGCTAAAAAGAGTTGTCTAAATGGCCATGTCTGACAACTGGGACAGAACGCCAGGGATAGGAAGAAAGCATAGTGCCTTGTTAAAACATGGGCAATACTGACACCACAGCACAAAGCATCAGACTCCTAGAAATGAAAGCCTCAGGCACTAAGATTTAACAAAGCTCTTCATTGTTTAACAAGATAAATATTTCATTATTTCAATTGGTTTTAGTAAATCTAAATAATACTAAGTTAATAAAATACTTAAGCTCAGAGAAACACTTTGCATTTGTTTTGGCAACGCAGACTATCATCTGACTAACATTAGCAAGAACAATCTTTTCTTTTACCATATCCTCATTTTAAAATTACTTTATTTTATTAAATATGCACCTTTCTGCTATATGATCTACAAAGATCTTCCCTTGCTCTTCTTAAAGCCCACGCACTATAAACCCCATTCTGCGTCACCGATTTTAAATTTCATCTATAAAAGTCATTTTACATATACTACAAATAACAATACATGCCCCCGTTTGAATATTAAAGCTGTAATTCAGTTCCAAGGTTCTTCTGACAGTACTCCAGTATCATGCTTTTTTTTTTTCCAAGATGTTACTTGAATCCTTTTCAGTAAATTCACAGACTGCCACAAATCAATAGCTTAAAAGTAGATAGATTGCATCAAGAACTTTGCCAGGGTTTATTGCTATCCATTCAAATACATACTGAGAAGTTGGTCCTATAGTCTAATAATAGAAATTAACAAAAAGTTAAAACTAATTTTAAAAGTCACATGATTCCATGCTCATAATCCATACCCTCACACATTCTTATAACTTTCTATGTATTTCCTTCTTGCATTCCTATAAAATGGAAGGGAGAATATTTTTAGCTATTAGAGAGATATGAAACCAATAAACCCAAGCCTACAACACATAAACTCCATTCAAGTCTCTGCTCCTTAGATTTTATTAGTTTTAATTGCTCAGAGATGCCTAACTAATAGACAATACTAGGCTTAGACTGGATGAAGTTTAGGCCCTATGAATCAGGATTATTCACTCAAAAGAAACTTCAGTCTTTCCTCTGTAAAGCAAGAGACTGTGACAATGTAGTCACATGAGGTTTAATGAGCACCTTTACTGAAACTATAGTTTTCTACATTGAAGAGAAATTTTAGCTTTTCAAAATAGTTAACCATTGTACTGGGAAATTTATTTACTTTCTCCTTGCTAGGAACTAAACTTGTTCCACAGAAGTAACTTGCATTGGTTTCTTAAAGTATGAATAGTATTATTAAGCTGTGTACATTACATTTAGGTGTTACACAGGTACACAAAATGTTTTTTAATGTATGTATTCAGTTTTCAGTTCTAACTTTACCTTTTTCAAGGCATTTTAATGGAGAAAATAGCATGTGTGAGTAACCTTAGCAACAGAAACATGAAATAAAATAACACTTCTGAGCATAACTCTTTCCTCCTATCTCCATTTTTCCAAGTTTCTCTTTGTACTATTGCAGACATACACCTATGTAAAACAAAACCATGGCTACCTACACTGTATTGGGAACAGCTGTCTGGGTTTTGGTGGCTGGAAAGGAGGCTGCAGTAGTGACGTTCAGAATGTCAGGGACTGCTCTGTTCCAGTCACAATTGGTACCAGTTTGCATCATGAGGGACAAAATGAGCCCACTGTGCACCAAAATGGAACTAGAGGAGTCCCTGGTGCCTCTGCAAAAGAATATTTAGGAAAGGGCATTAAAAATCAGGAGATACACAAAGGACAACACAGAAGACAGATGCCAGAGGAGGATGAATGCTAAATAGAGGAGATAGCGAGAATTGATAGCAGGACAGAAATATGAACAGGCACAAGTGAAAAACCAAACTGACTGTCATGGCAGATAATACAGCAGGAGAACTACTAAAGCAAATCCAAGTGCCACAGGCAAGATTGAGGAGGAGATAGAACCCCAAAAGGACTGCTAAGAAGCAGCAGCAAAGGAAAAGGAGCTGCTATACACTTGACTCCCATCTCCTGCGCCTTCTATCATCCCACTAAAAGGACTGAATACAATGTGCAGTGAGGGGATTGGAGACCAAAAAAAAAAAAAAAAAGAGGAAGTGGCTGGAAGAAAGGCGAGGTAGGGTTGTCCAAGTGATTGTTTCTATTTTTCAACATCGAGATTAGTAATTGAAAGGTTGTTAAATGGCAATAAATTAAAATTACTGACATTCCCTGACTTGAAGCTGTGTTTTGGCCCATGATACACTCCTAAACAGGAAAAGCTGCCAGCCTTAGAAACATAAGTAAGTTTACCCTGAGATTGTAATACTTAATAAAGATACACATGCACTTAATATCATATTATTTATGCTAAATCAGGGACTCTTCCATAAGAATCATTGTTCTACTCACTTTCACAAAATAATTTTTACTTTAGTATTCTGAGAAAAAGGAGGCCTACATAATTATCTGCAGCTATTGACCTCCTAGCACTCCCTCAACAGCTTTTAAGCTCATTAGCAAATCTCAGGTGGCTCTAAACACAGACATGTATTAAAAATAAGTTTGCGTTTGTGACACCTAATAGGCAGAGACACCCAAAGCAGTGCCCTCAGTCCAGAGAGGTATCAGCACAAACTCAGTCACATTACACATGGAGCTCGGAACAATTCACATCATATACTGCCCCTTCTCAAATCAGCAGTTAGCTGTTACAAGGCCTGTGGGTATGTATACAGGTTTAAAGAGATATGAAAAGAGAACTGTGTGTGTCATTGGGAACAGAGAAAAGACTCATCAGAAAACACGAGAGGGGGAACCTAAGGTTACTCTGGCTAAAGGATTTTGCCAAATGGCAGCAGGAAGAAATCCTTAAAAAACTAGAACTCTTTGTGATGGTCACGAAGAATTTAATTTGCTATCTGCATTTTTTATATCATCAACATGCAAACAGACATTTTGTTAAACCTTCAACCAGTTGAAAATAGATGTTCAGAGTCTATATGAAATCTAACACAGTAAATATATGCACTTCAGTTTCTGAATGTCCTAGAAACAGCAACTTTTTCAAGCCCACAAAACCAAGCTAATGCTTCCTGATGTAAACTAAAACACATACAGAATTCAGAGACATCCACAGCCAGGAGAGCACACCAATTGATTAATATCAGGCCAGAACATCTCCTAGCAACAAAAGCACACAAAGATCATAAACACAGGACAGGGATAAATTGTAGTTCTCAGGTCAACTTGCATCACTGGGAAGAGGCTAAACAAATTAAAACAAAGCACATGGCAAAACGCTAGGACAATCTCAAAGGGGTTCTCCCCAATCTCAACCAACCCTTCTGCTGCATATGACAAAACCTCATGAGAATGCCTGCCAAAATAAAACCGTCTGTCTAACCTCATTTGTTTGACAGTTTTCAAATCAGGCATTGCTGCACAGTAGGTGAGACCCTGACAAACTCTCATGAGATCTTTGACCAAGTATAATTGGCATCAAGAGAATTAATGAGGATTACAGTTCTGGATTATCACTTCTGCAGGAATATAATTAAAGAGCCTGGGGTCTGCCAGCCTTCTGTAAATTTTTCTTCAGAGACAAGCTCTGAAGTGTACAGGTGCTGCTGGCTCAAAGAACAATAAGCAATACTTTTTTTGTCAGGCCACACAACATCTAGATAATACTAAAGAACACTGGACTTGGAAGTTAAAAGCACTGATACATGCAAAGCATACAGCCACGTCAATGTTAAGAAGAATGATGTACAAACCTAGCAAGAACCACCAGCTTCTTCAGAACATATGTATTAAGGAAAGCACACAAAGCTTTACAAGTCTGCTCTGAGAGAATCTGTGCCAGGCAGTTTGCCAAAGGATAGATCACTAATGGTTTCAATGATCTCCCCTTGGAGAGGAGGCTGCCAAGACAAATCCTCTTAGTTATACTACAAAGGTTAAGTGAGGTCAAAAAGTCCCACCTCTCCCCAGCTGTGGGCACTTCACTAGTTTGATAATTTTGATAAAGAAATAAATGAATGCTTTAGGTGTTTACATTTAATTAGTCTGATGCCAGCAGAGTTTCTAATAACTGGTATTATACTTGGGTTTGTGTCTGTTTTGATTAGCTTTCTTAACAGCTGACCAGCTCTGTCACCCTACTGGAATAATCTATTTTGCGCAAGTCAAGGCCATTTGAGACCTCTGGGCTACGTGTATGATGACAGCGTGGCTGGCCACTTTCAGTTCCTCCAGCAAGACAGTAAAATAAAGGGGACACCAGATGTACCTGAATCTCCAGGCAGTTTTCTGTCTCCCTTTTGGTTAAGGTAGACAAGAGAGCCTGTTTATTTTCATCTGAAGGCATAAGAAACAGTTGTGCTTGGTAACACACTTTGAAAGCCACAGATAACACAGTGGACAGTATCTCAAGGATATTATTAACTTTCAAAGGCAAAGTGTCTAAACATTCCACCGTTCCCTAAACATTTCTATGCACAGGAAGCTCCTTTCAGAGCAACAGTTCTACAGTTGATCTTCATGGCAACAAAAGGCGTAACTGAAGACTGAACGGTATCATAACAGTTAGTAACCTGCCAAAACAGTTAGCCACAATGAGTACTAAGAGCTATTCATTCAAACACATTTTTCAAAGTGCAATGTTCCCATTCAAATTATTTTGAAATTAAGTTTCTTTACCTTACTACTTTAACAGAAAAATTGCAGATGAAACACATCCAAAAGAAACCTAGAATTGTTGAACATAAAAAATCCAAACCAATATAAAGTGAAAGGTCACATTTTTCTCTCAAAGAACCAGTAACAATCAATACATCAATAGCCTGAAATAATCTTGGATAATTTTGCTGTATTTTTAGTGAGAGTTCTCTTGGAAATGAAAATATTTTTCTACTAACATCACTATGTGTTAAATTGGAAGAATACATATATAATGGATGTAATCTAAAACAAGTTTCATATCTGTCAGTCTAGCATTAAAAGAACACAAAATGATTAAGGAGCTGCTTCTCTCCAAGGTCCCACAACCTCTCCATACATCACTACAGCTACAGCAGGCAGTCGTATTGAAGCTTCCCATGTTCATGAAGGATTTGGGGTATGCTGCACTCTTAAAACTGATCAACAGCTTTGACCATATCACCTGCAGTACTAACTCGCCTGACATAAGCGAATCACATGCAAACCTCCCTCTATAGAGCAAAAAAACTCCACAAATTTACCTCCCTGACCAAAATTTTGAAAAAACACCTAAACAGACTGCTTTTCTGAAAGCCTATTTCTCCACCCCATAGCATCTAGAAGACAGAGAAAACTGTAATGGAACATTTGAACAACCACTGGAGTTTGCTCCTAATGGGGTATACTGACATTGCTCATGTTTTGTCATTTTGTTTTGCTTTACTGCACACACATCTCAACTTCTGTTTTGTAGAAATTGTACTCACTATAGGGTAGCCTTCTGATTTCTTAATAACACATCTTTACACTGAAAAGATACAGTAATTCTTTTCCATGTATCATATGCACTTTCTGGCATGAATAATCCTGGCTAACACTAAAGTCTGAGAACAGATACTATAACAAAGTACAAAGAAAATGACATTTTGAAGTTAGAAAGCTTTTACACAAAGTTAAAATGATTAAGTTTTTCTACTATTATTTATCCAAGTTAATTTACAATCATGTATCAGTTTACATCATTAAATATGACACCAACACCACATACTGATGCTTTGGTAGCTTTTATCTTATGCACTTTTTCCAAACACAAAAAAATGTGGCAAAATTCATGCATCCTGAGGCTACTGGTTGCAAATGACCCTTTTCAAAGATAATTTCTTTATGGACCTTGACAATTATTAGAAGCAGTTAGGTGATCACCACTACCCCACGGCAGAAGCAAACATATATTTAAACGAATTAAAATAGAAAACATATTTATAACGATTTGCTAAAGGACAAAAAGAAAATACATAATACTTCTGTTAGGCTCTTCCTCTAATTCTATGGCAGCTTAATCTGCCTTCCTCATGTAGGCTGTAGTCCTACAGAGTACATATTTCAGCATAAGAGTGCTAATGGGACTCTAGATTTTTTTGTAACACATACTATTATAACTTGAAAAAGAACAGTACTAAGTAGTACTGATTTTAACATTAAAGAGCCAGTCATTACCCAAGTTATTACTAAAGAATCTTAGAATGGAAAGGGTTGGAAGGGACCTTTAGAGATCAAGTCTAACCTCCCTCCAGATAAAGTCAATCTAGATCAGGTCACACAGGAATGCATCCAGGCAGGTTTTGAAGACCTCCAGAGAAGGATACTCCACATCCTCCCTGTGCAGCCTGTGCCAGGACTCCCTCACCCTCATAGTAAAATATGTTTTTTCTGTTATAATGGAACTTCTTGTGTTCCAGCTTCTTTCTATTACCTCTTGTCCTGTCATGAGACAGCAAAGGGACAGAAAAAAGAGATGCCCCAACCTCTTGACATCCACCATTTAGATGTTTTTAAATATTAATGAGATTCCCTCTTGCAGTCTCCTCTTCTCTAGACTTAAACAGCTTCAGTTTCCATAGCCTTTCCTCATAAGGAAGATGTTCCAGTCCCCTGATCATCTTGGTGGCCCTGCCCTGGACTCTCTTCAGAAGTTCCCTGTCCCTCTTGAGCTGAAGAGCCCAGAACTGGACACAGGACTCCTGATGAGGCCTCACCAGGACAAAATACAGGCGGAGGAGAATCTCCCTCCACCTGCTGGCCACACTCTTCTTGATGCATCCCAGAATGGCATTCACCTTCTTGGCCATGAGGGTACATTGCTGGTTCATGGTGAGTTTATTATCAACCAGGATTCCCAGCTCTCTCTGCAGAGCTGCTCTCCAGCGGTTCAATCCCCAGCTTGTGCTGGTGCATGGGGTTGTTCCTCCCCAGATGCAGGACTCTGCACTCTCAAGCTGGTCAAGATCTCACTAAACGGCAGCACAGCCTTCTGGTGAATCGGCCAGCCCTCCCAGTCTGGTGTCATCAGTGAACTTGCTGAGGGTACACGCTGTCCCCTCACCCAGATTGTTGATGAAGATGTTGAAATTCCTGAATAAAATTGAAATTCTTGAAGTATTTTCTAAATACATCCATTATTACATATGTGCCCCTTAATAAGTACTCTTGAATAATAGACTTGTATTTGTACACAATTAGAATAAGGCTTTATAAATGTGTAACAGTCATACTTCAATATAAAAATAAGAAATTAACTTTGAGAGACATTAACATACTGATGCTATTTTTAGATGAGCAGGTAAGACCTGTAATTAAAGCCTGGTCTTTGCCTAAGAAAACATCTGTTTTCTTCACTATGTAATTAGTAAAATTAATGAATTCCAATCCATCCATACAAATGATTTTTTTTTAACTCTGAAATCAATCACATTTTAAAACCCAAGATGCTTTCAGCTACACAAATTTGCCAATAAGTGATACTGTAGATCAAGTTCAAATTATAAATGTGATTTTCTGCCAATGCTGACATTTGCATTATAAACAAAACAGATTTTTGTGTTAAGAAATGTGATATGGCTACATACTAGATTAAGATTCCCATATGTAATTCTTGACAGAAACCTGACTAAAAGATCACATTATTAAACTGGATCAGAGCAGGAAATATGCTTATTGGGAGATTTTAAAAAAATTAAGACCATCCCTCTCTGACACATTTCATTATATACAGAGCAGGAAACTGCTGAACAGTGAACACAATTTCACAATGCAGATTAGAATATCAATCATTAAAGTGAGTTTCTTTTAGAAGAATTTCTTCTGAAAAAAAAGTGTTACTTGTTAGAATGTGAAGTGGCAGACAACCACACTTGAAGAGGTTAGCACTGGATAGTTACAGACACAAGTAATGGGAACATCTTCAGTACTATTATTGTCTTGCTTCTGTAAGGGAACAAGAGGAGGCTTCTATCATACTGTGTATGGCCATAGCTGGATTCTAATTCAAAAGGGCAATTCTGATTGTACATATGAAAAATCTTTGGCCAAAACCTATGTATCTGTTCATTTGTTGTAATTGTTTCCATCTTCCTCTTTGAATCAGAGAGATGTGCACGAGAAAACAGGCTGGCAATCTTAGAAGTACTACTTTTATGAATCTGGTCCTCAGTCAAGAAGTTTGAGTGAAAAGTCTTTTAATCACCTTCTGATCAGAATTTACTGGATTGTATCTAAGCTCAAGGGTATTAAATTGCACAAAGGAGGCTATGAAAAAATGTCTAGGTTATAGATTTTAACTTCTTAACTAGAAAATTGACTCAAAATAGATTTCTTAATTTACAATGAATCAAAAGAAAAAACATTAGACCATAGCAGAAGTGGCACAAACGTATCAAAAAGCAAATGAATAAATATTTGAAAAGATTTATTATTAGAAATTGTAATAAATTTTGGAAAGATGAATTGATTTTAGTTAAAAGGTATAACTGACAATTTATTGGGCGGGAAGATGCATTATTTTCCAATTGTTATCCACCTACAGTAAAACTGATTTGTGTCCTATTGTATTTTATGGAAAAGGAGAGAGCAACTTTCAGTGATTTAGATTAAATGTATTAATCATAACCAGGCACTGTGAACTATATATCTACTATTAAAGAAGATTTTTGACATTTAATTCTGTAGCAATATTTTGGCTCTGTACCACTCTTCCTAAATCCAATTCCTGCTACAGTTGGCAGATTTCTCTCTTTTAATTTTATGGGGCTTAAAGTAGCATTTAACCACCCATGCGGTAAATAATGCAGGATTAGAAATATTTAGTGTTTTGTTTCCCTTTGAAGAGTACTAATCCATCAACCCCAAATATTTAAAAAACATCTTCCACATATAAGTAATATTTAATGCAAGATTCAGCAAAACATCCTATGTAAATGAAGTTGTTTCCTGAAAAAAAATCCACCAAAAAAAAAAAACATTAAACCCTAAAGAAAATATGTGTGTGTATATATCTATATATCACTGATATAAGGGAATTAATATTATAAATATATCAGTTTATGTAGAAAGAAAATTTAAATAAAGTCTTCAGAGTTTTTAAAATGTTATGATGTAACTATAACACAGTTTATTCTCAATCTGACGGAATATAGTTAAGAGTTCAGTTCTCGTGAACAAGGGATAACAACAGATTTTAAGAATGAAATGCTATCTTTTATTTATGGAACTCATCTTATTTCACTTAAGTGTTATATTTTACTGCATGGGAAAACTGCCTTATGGTAACTCACAGGCCATATCCCCAGAAGTTATTCTAGGCACTGCAAAATGTCTTCAGTTGTCTTAGACCTACACCAATGATTAGATTCCAGATTTTAAACAAACACAAACAGAAGAGTAAGCAGTATGGCAAGTAAATCTCAATCAGTATATGTGTTTTTTTTCAAGGCATGTCATAACACAGGAAGAAGTTTTCTTTTTCTCCAGTTTGCCTTTTTATTCTCTACAAAAAGGTCAATCTACTTTAAACCTACTGTTTCTCTCTGTTTAGGTCTTTATAAAACAAGACTTTTAGAACTAAGCAATCCAATGGGAAGAGGTCAGAGAAAAGTGGAAATGGAGTAAATTTTATGTTATGATATTTAAAGTGAACTTCACAGTGTTAAAAAAAAAGTACATTTATTTCAAAACAGTTGCAACAGATCTTTTCCCATCATCTAACAGTAAGAAAATGGTTGCCTAAATAAACAACTTTCAGTTCTCTGAACTGAGGATACATTTCTTCCTTGACCTTTAAAAACATGATCTGCAGATTATTACCTTATTCTGTTGTTTCTCAGCCTTGACTTAGAATTCCTGGCAGAATAAATTTGTGCTTGTGAATACAGCTTCTAAAAATCACATCAAACAAGGAACTATCTAAAGTTAATAGTGAGAAAAGAAAAAACAAATCCCAACAAAAATTAGACCATTACGAGTTTGCTGAATCAAATTGCAAGGGACTGAGAGTAACAGACTTTGAATAGTTACCAAAAATGCTGGTCTAAAAGGGTTCACTTGATCAGTTACAATGCTTTACACTTTGGAAAAAACCTGAAAAAGCAGCTGCTGTGTCCTAACTGGAGGGACACTAATTAAAAGGCAAGGACCAACATCTTCTTGAACCACTCCAATTGGAAGTGATGTTAACCAACTTTTTTTTTGTTGTGCTCTTTATTCTGATACATGCAATTTGGTAATTGGGCAAATGGTTTAAGTACACATAAAGTAAAGATCATTATGCTTTTGAAAAGATCATACCAACATTACATGTAGGGTTTTCCACAACATTAAGAGAGCACTAAACAGACGAGCTTTGAGTTTTCCTGTGAATCATCTCAACTCACAACATTATCAATTTACCAATTACCTTTCCATTCTAAGATTGCTTATTACCATTTATTTGAAGTTAGCATTGCAGTATATGATATTGGATAAACTTGTTTAAGAAACCATACATTTCTGTAACTTATTAAATTTGAAATAGTCTCAGAAACACATTAAACAAAGTCTATAGTTCTGTAAAGAAACAGATCTCTTCTGCATTCAGTTCTATGTTTACTTACAGTAAGTATCACATGGTAACGATCAGAAGAGGCAGTCTCTGAGAAGTTGTATTTCCCTCCTCAAAACTAAGCTCTCAATATGCACATTTGATTTGCTTATTTCAAGAAACAAAATGGTAGCAAACATCTCATTTTCCACTTAAGTCACAGGTAAGTTAGGCTACAACAACTGTGGTTCTCTCCACTTCTTTATGGTTATTTTTAAGAGGTTATAGAACATTATCTTTACATTTGACTAACTGAAGTCATGCTAATCAAGACGAATGGCACAGGAGCACCTCTTCATTCCAATACTATAACTCACCTAACAAAAGCAACAGAATAATTTTCTTGGATGATTCCATTTCAACAAAATGCAGCATGTGCGTTTGCCACTTTATTTTCTGAGCTGCATTTTGAAGTTGATATATGCATCTCCATGAAAAATTGCTGGAGTGCACACTTGAGATCCAGTTTAACTCACTATTTTTTTTTTTTTCCTTACCTCTCTTACTTTGGGTACAAACCATATGAACTCAGACAATATACAGAAAAAAACCTCATTGAAGTTGCAGTTCATATTTTTGCCTTTGTTATAAACCTATCAATTTTAAAACATTTTAAGTGCCTAGGTTTACCTTCTAGTAATGATTTCAAAGTCAAGCTGCCAAATAATATTCGTCTCTTTACAGACAAGATTTTTTTAAAAAAAGTGTATTACATAAAGTAAAGCTAGAAGAGAGCTGGTGAACAAAACAAATGAAAGCATCTGAGTATAAACTGTATATCTCAGAACAAGACTAGAAGGTCACTACTAACAGGATTAATCTAGATGTTTGGAGGCAGGCAGAGTATTTCTCTTAAATATCAGAAGTGTCACTGTTTTCCCTATTGATAGCTACCTATTGATAGCAACCGATAAAACAGAAGGATGTTGTTTCATTTATTGTAGATCGCATTTTTCCACACGACCTATTGTAGGCAAAGAACTCTCCTGTGAAGTGAAAAACTTACTCATGCGAATGAGTTATTATGGTTTGAATTACAGATAGAAACGTTCAACACTTTTAAGCTGTATATGATGATGGTACTTGCTTTCAGTTAAAAAATGCTAAACAGTATTTTAGCCAAAATAACTGTCATGATTTACTTGACACTGATGATGTTACTGCAGCATGAGATGTTGCTGACCAGTCACAGCATCTGTACATGTGTTCATTGCCTATTACACATGAGATTTTCTGTCTATTCTCAGCATTAAATGATCAACTCCCCCATCAGGCTCAATACAAGAAAACATGACCCCTAATTTATCCCTGGATACAAGATGCTGTTGTCCTACCATTAATTCTTCAAAATACTGCTATTGCAGCATTAAGAAACATTTAAATTTTTACTGAAAAGAGATTAAAACCAATTATACTTAAAGACAAATTATTTCCATTGGAATTGCAGTAAAATATTGAAGAACCAATACAGACTTAGGAAGTCAAAACAAGAAAATTCAAAATGTCTGTAATGGAAACATGTATTAAACATGTCCTCAAGACAGATACTAACTGAAAAATAAAAGGGTTACCATTATGTTATTTGCCCTCATTAAAAAGTAAACTTAAGTGAATATGCAGATGATTATCATTTGATTGGTTAGGTTAAGGTGAATTACAAGGAATGTGGCTCAGACTACAGGGTTCATAGCACTTGTCACCATGAATAAACCACAAGACATATTTAAAAAATAAGCAGCACATTTGGCATTTCTGAGACTAGTGCCGAAGGGCAACTTTTTTGCTGAAGTGAGATGCTGTATTTGACACTATACTTGAAGACAGTGTCCAAGAGACTAAGTTACCACATTCACTTCAGCTAGACAGAAGTTAACATTTGATATTTTAAAGGTAAGCTAAGCTTTGATTGTCACAGCAGGTGAAATATACCAAGATAAAACACTGCAAGCTGTTTCAGAAACACAATATCTGTTTCAGTAGTTACACTTACAAGTTATCTTAATTTTGTTCATAAAGTACAATTGTTACCTCTACAAGCTACTAATTGCCTGATGTATTTAAGGTTTTTTTTCTTGGCAGGCAAACATTTTCTAAGAATGAAGCCAGGACAAAATTCAAGACTTTACACTCAAATTTATACGATAAGGAATACAGAAAAGATTAAACAATGAGATGCTAACTGTCATCGGTTGATGTTTTTAAAAGTATTACAAACAAAACGATGATTTCTCTAGCTATTTAATTATGTTAGAGGGGTTTTACATTTAGGTAACAACTAATAAAATTGACCAACCTTACAGTTGTTGAAATCTAAACATTTCTTATTCCAGTTACTCCTTTTTGTCAAATCATACGTGATTTCAAACGAGGCAGAAATGCTGTGGTATTTTTGCTTGTGTAACAGCTTGATGACACTAAGACTATCAGAGATTTTCATTAGACCATTACAAGTGACACAAAAATCACTGTTGGTTAAAACAAACTTAGGTTGTAAGGCAGACTTTGTTAAACCAAATCACTTTAGGAAATACTGATCTAATATGAAACAATTATGATTCTTTTGATGAGCAAGTAAGCTATTACTGAAGTCACCAAGAAGCTTTTACTCTTCCATTAGGTGCCTATCATGGCAGGTATAACAAATTATATTAAGCTTCTATCAGTGTAAGTGAAAGCTTTAGCAAAAAAAACACACATGCCATGTATTTTGCGTAGTAAGAACAGTAAACAGTTTCCCTAAAAATATTAGATACATGAAGCCAAGAACATCATAGATAGTTCAGCATCATCCTCAATTTACATTCCATTTTTGAAGCATACGTTGGTTATAATGGGGTTTTGAAATCTGACAAGCTTTTTTCCCCTCCAATTTGTTTTCTCACAAAATAAAGCTATTTCAACATGACAAAGTTCTGAAGCCTGTAAGAGGGCTTTAGCAAGACTGTAGCATTTTTGCCAATACTGACTAAACAGGTAAGGAATCAAAGGTGGAGCCTAAGTTTTTCTCTCTATGTTGTAAAAGTAAGGTACAGAGTTAAAAAAAGTGAGGATTAACTTGTTCACTACATTTTTGTAATAATAAGATTTAAAATTAAGACAATTAGGAAAAAGGAATCACTTCAAAAATAAAAGGAAAAGCACAGTGTGTATTGCTTTAAATAGCTGAAATTATTTTTGGTGACTGGAAATCTTAATAACACCCTCATCACAAAAAACTAAAGCCCCTACCCTCCTACTCAAAGGAAAATTCATTTGCAGTTTTAGTACTCTAAGGTTTCAAAATGTTGTTCTTGGACACAGAGGCCTACTATTCTTGAAATTCAACAAAGAAAGTCTGGAATCTGAAAAGAGCTGAGTTTCTTTAACAGACATCATCTAAAACAACTTGCATTTCCACATGTTTGACAAAGTCTACGTCTCCAAATGACAAAAGTAATTAACTGCTATTTTTCTGTGATAACCCCAGGAATCCATTTAAGAAAAGCATGGCAGCCTTAATATTCTACATCATAGAAATGACTGTTCAGATCTCCAATGCATCTAAAATGTTAGATTTATGATTTTTTTTTTCCTGTTAAATACTAGTTTCACATGCAATTTACTGGAAAGCACATATATATTGCTAGATGAACTAGATGCAAGTCTAAACACATATAGAAAAAAAAGGTTGGACAAAAAAAGTGTTCCTTCTAAGAATTCAATGTTTCATTCACAGAACACTACTTGGAAATTGTAGAACTTTTGCCGAATACCAAAGAATATGGAGGTTGAGAATTGTTCATGAAGTTATATGTAACTGCAGAATTCAACAAAGCACAGTAACAGTTCATGTAATATACCTTGTTACAAGAGTATCTTAAATATTGGTAAGGTGTAAGAGTACATGTAATCATGTTTTTGATTATTATTATGAAGTTACTATAAGCAATTTGACATAAACAGAATCAAAGGCATAGTATGTTAGAAAAGCCGCATGTTTTTCTATTATTTTTCAAGTAAAATTCTGTTATAAATGATTCTTCCACAAAACAAAGCAACGAAGACATGAAAAGTTGGCTTTTAAATTGTATGCAGAAAACATATGCCTGATAAATAATTTCATTACAATTCAATTGAAAAAAAAAGTGCCTACCTTAAGCAAATTAACAGCTGAAAGGACACAAGCCAGCTGTCATGAGTTTTTAATTATTATTATTTTCTTCCTCAGCTATGTTATTTTTCATCTGCTATATGACAACTCATTCAAACTGGACATTGGATTAGGTGAGGATTTTCACAGTATTCCATGCCAGGACTTTACTTCTCTCTTGCTTGTCCAGTGTTGTATGACAATGAAAAAAAGTGTTTTGACTCAAAGGCAGTACATGCTTGATGACAGATCCACAAGTTTTTTGAAATTAAGTAACTCATCAGCGAAACAGAATTTGAGTGCCAGCTCTAGCTACTCCAAATGAAAGTTCAGTAACTGGTCCATAAAGAGAAGCATTCTTCTTCCGATTCTCAGCCCCCACTGCTTCTAGAAACCATTACGTGAAAATGATGTAAGCTGGCAGTTTTTGAATTAAATAGCAAGTAATAATCACCCTCTAGTCTAATGCTTTTTGTACAAGAAAATATCTAAACAACTGGGCATTAAACACTTTTTGACAGAGGATGATAATAGATCAAGGTATTATCATAGCTATTTATCCTGCCTTCCCTAAAACTAGTAAAACTCTGGAAGGTTTTGCTAGCTGCTCTAATTGTGAACCTTCAGATAAACTTTCCAAAATCACACACTGACTATATGCAAAGGGCTATCTAATATGCACGCATACCTTAGACAGAAACTACAAACTCTTAAACTGAACACTGAATATAACGTGTCTTTTAGGTAGTGTACCTCAGTAGAGAACTCCATTCTTTACTTTGTCTCCCTTAAAGTCTGTGTAAAACAGTGATACAGACATCAGACTCCTTGCGGTTAAAAAAGAATTAAGTCACACCGCAACTCGGTTCAATGAGTTGAGTCGGCAGTGTTCTTTCCTCAGGATATTAATCTTTCTAAAAGCATTCTTGCTCTTCTTCACTGTTACCATTTAATAGAAGTAATTACTTCTTGTTCTGTGTTATCAGATGTCACAGGTATTAAATGACTTTTTTTGTCATTGGATTGAAGTAGCTAAAAAAGATTTTCTTTAAGAAGCAATCACTGACAAAAGGAAGCACATGAGCTCTGGCTTATATAGCTACGTTTGCAAAGATGGATGCAGCAGATGTGCCCACAAACATAAATAGTCATTAAGAGGTCAGAAAACTGCATCTAAAGAGCCAATCGCACATCCATTCTGTATATGGACACTTTGCCTAATCACAGTGGCTTAGAAAGTACATTCACGTCAGCCTTGTTTCATAACACTATGTAAATGATATATTTAGTAACTGGAGATAACTGAATTATCAGTCTTTAGTAGATCAGCTTGCATTTTTGTTACAAAGAGAACTATGGTATCATCTTTATATATGACATACGACTGGAAGACAAAAAAAAACTCCTAAGGACAACTCAGAAAGTGTAGCAGAAAATAAACATTAGGATTTTTATTTTAATATATATGCATTCACAGTGTATCTTCATCAATTGAAATTTAATCACCTTTTTAGAATTTAGAGAAAAAGGTCGTTTTTAGGATAGTTAAACCATGTATCATCAATACCATGAAGCTAACCTATCAGTTATAATAGCTCCTATAAAATACCAGAGAGAAATTGCAATAAGCCTAGAAAATGGGCTACAAATCCCAGATATGCTCAAGCAAGCACTGAACCAAAAATAAAAATAGGTAGATAGGAAACCAAGACCTAGATAGCATTCACCTAATTCATGACCACTAACAGCAGAGATCAGAGGCCAAGGTTTTAATGTATCTTATTCAGCTCCAAATGGCAATTATTGGTCAGGGACTTCTATTATAAAAATCTTCCCTCTTCAAAACAAGTTAAATTACTAACAGTTCCTTGCTATTCTCTCCACATATAATATGTCTCACATTTCTCAGAAGCACTTTGTTTTACTTAAGCAAACTATAATTTGAAAACATTTCCTTTTCTCAAATCAAGAACATCAATGTTGCAGTATTTATCATGCTGGGATGTTTATTACATACTGATAAAGAGTCTCAAACATTCTTCTTCTCTTCCAAACACTAATCGGACAAGAAAGGAATAAGTTGCACTGCAATGAAAACACTGCAGTATTTTAACTTAAAATTCAAGCTTCTCTTCATGCCCTCCTTCAAAGAAATTTTTTTAAAAAATTGTTAGAATCTTATTTTTGAATAAAACTATGGGAAAATCCAACTGCACAATTGCAAGGATAGCTGAATTTTTACCCTTCAGTTATAAACTTTGCTCCTAGAGCTGAGGGTACTTAAAATGCCCAAACTTCTCCCATTTGTAGTCACAGCCTTAGGACTCAGTGTTAGGAATGCATGATGTCTATGATAGGTGCATCACTAATTGGCTTTAAATTTTTTGTATATAGCCTTTTTCCTGACCACATAAAAGCTAAGAAAAGAGAATAAAACACGATTTTTAAAAGCCGACTTTTGGGCATTTATTTAAAAAAAAAAAAAAAAAAAAGATCAGAGTTGTACCACAATCCATCCTAGATTATCTTCAGTATCAGAAAATAACTTAAAATAACTTTGATTTTCCTTGTAAGAGAAGAGAAATATGTTCTCTTAGCCATAAAATATATTGAAAATGTTTAATAACATCCCACTCTCCCAATCTTTTCCTTCACTCAGTTCAAAATAAGTACAGAGAAACAGTATCAGACTGTTTCTGCAATTCAAGTACATGTAAATATTTCATTACAATAAAATTGCAGTGGGAAGAGTTTAACTATTAAAAAAGCAAATGCAATATAAGGCAGCAGGGGTACTAGACTTACCATTCCACTACCTATCTAGAATATTAGGAACAAGGATAAGAAGAACATGCTTCATTAAGAAAAATCTGTAAGAACAGTGAACATTAGCCTACAATAATAAAAGCACCTACCAATGTATTCTGGTTTCCTGAAGCCTTTTTTACGTTTCTTGCTGGCATTCCATGAAGATGATTAAATCTATTCTGGAAACCTACAAAAATAGAAGTACAAATTGATTTAGGAATATTTCCTATATCATATAACCAATAATGTTCACCATTCACATACCAATCTATTAATCTGACTTCAGTTAAACAAAAATATCTTAATAGCTTTAAACATTGTATAGAAGGGAAAAAAGGAAAGTCATCACAAAAATAAACATTTCTGTGGATATTCTGTCATCCTGATTTTAAGCACAGCTGGCTGCATAAGTAGAGCTGGCTGCATAAGTAGAGCATACTGAACTACAGTAGGGAAGTGATTTTTGTATCACTTAGAACTTTATTAGTACTAGAAAACATTAAATATGTTCAATAAACAGAGACCAAATGCTCAGAAATAATTCCAAGCATCTGGAAAATAAACCTCAAAATATTTCAGTACATTTAGTCTGCAGAGTAGTTTAAAAGTGATTTGATTGATGCTCACATTAAAGAGTAGTAATTGAACATGAAAGGAGATCCTTGTGTCAGAAGAAAGATACAACGTTCTTTGGCAGCAAGTTGAGATCTGACAATTTCAATCTTTAGACATGATTGGGTTCCTAGCTGTAAAAGCAATCTAACATAGGTACAACTTACCATTGGATACACTGGAGTTGTCTGAAATATTTCAAAGAAAAAAAAATTCTAAGTTATATAATATCAATCCGCATTCTAAAGGAACCCTTCCCTTTTCTCTACAAACAATATGACCTGACCATAAAGCGAAGCAGATGGTCTTCCCAGTCTTTGAATAATGAACTTCTATAGGATGCTAAATATCATCACAGAAGCCAGAAACTAAATGAAATACAAATATTCACTTTAAATAAAGCTTAATAAATCTCAATGCAAACACTGAAACAACAAATAAAACAGTAGGCTATTAAAATTAGCCAAGTTTTGCACTTCTTGACTTTTCTATTTTTGTGTGTGTGTGTGTTATTTCTCTCTAATGGTACCTTAAAAATGAAATACTTCAAGGAAACAAACTGGAAATTCCATTTGAACTTGTCAACATTTTACATACTTTGTATAATCCACAGATATCTTTCTACTGTACCCAAGTGATTCTATAGTTTGCATTTCCTTGATTGCTACTTACCTCTCCTCCCTGAACGGGACATAAGAGGGAAAGTACCAGTTAAGATACTTTCAAAGACTGGATCAGGCAATTCTCTCTCCAATTCTGTAGAGTCTTCTTGTTCCCACCATGGAATGACCCCCGTAATTCCACATGCTCCACCAGATTCATTTTCATGAAACCAATCACTCTGCTCATCATCACCTGTGTGAGGGCAGTATCCCCCCCAAGCACCCCGAAAAAGGAGGAGGAGCAGGGAAGATAAAAATCAGATGTTAACATCAATAAACACTGACAGGACAATTATTTCTTTTGCTTTATAGCTGTATAACAATTACTCGTATTTACCAGTTCCATTCGGAAAATGTTTCTCAGAGGCATGACAAGTGCTGCCATCAATGAAACTACATAAAATGCAATGTTTTAAAACCAATTTACAATAGTGAAACCTAATAATAAACTAGTTAATCCTTTGGCAATAACTGCCAGGAAATCCATTTAAGTTACTGCACTTTACACTTCAACAAAAAACAAGCCTTAATCTCCTGCAGGGAATTAAAAGGTATAAAAACTGTGAAACTAGTCCTTTGCAGCTGATAATGGTATATAATTAGCTTAATTTCATGATTTGTATGGCTAGTAAAAGGGGAAAACAATCATGAACAGATGTGACTAAATGAAGTTAATCTGATTAAGTTCATTTAGAAGTAAGTTTTGAAAAAGTTGATTTTAAATGAAAACTGACAGTATCATGTGATTGAGAATTATACTACATTATACCACAAAGCTGCTCATTTTTACGAACAATATGTATAGATAAAGCATTTAAACGCCTGGATTTAAATTTGCAAGTAAGACGACTAAAAACCTGACCTTAAACTTAGGTTAAACACAGTGACAAATAAAAATTAATTATGTTTGGTTTAAAATATGTTCTTTTATACAAGCCAAGTAGTTTACAGAAGATCAGAAAATATCTTCATAAGGCATGGCAAGTTTCTTTTCTTACACACCAATATTTGATTTCAAAATATCTGCTGTATATTGTAATTCTACTTCAAAGTATCCAAACCATGCCTAACTACTTCTGCATATAAATTATTTGTTTGGCATTTCAATTTTTAATTAGGCAGAAATAAGGAAGATGCAAATGCAAGATCTATTAGACACAATTTTCAAGAACAAAAAGCATTTGTGCAAGATTTCATTGCCACTCAATATCATAATGGGAAAATACAAAAAGCCAAAATTTGAGGCAACTAAAATTCAACATAGTTTCTCCAAATAAATTGTTGGAATAAGACTAATATTTCAAGACTAAGCACAAATGAAAATGGCTGTAAGTATTCATAAGGAAAAGTACTTCAAGAAAATACAGAATCATGAAGGCCCCTCACTGGTCAAATCCTGATCTTTACATGTCTAATGATTACTACTAAAATTAGCAGAGGCTAGAGAACAGGATGACTTCAACTTTTAGATGAAGGAAGAGGAAAACAGAGGTGGAAAGGTGGACATAGGTCTAAATAAGATTTAAGCTTCCCTGTTTTCTTGGAGCATTTCAGATTACTCTCCATATTTATTCTGTCATTTATAGCCATGATATTTCACAAAGGCATTCCCCAGTAACTTCATCCTTATTTTGTTACTGCCAGGTATGGTTTCTTTGAAGGATGTCTAAGAATACTGAACAGACACTGTGGTGATGGTAGTGGTGGTGGTGGTGGTGGTGGAGGGAACATAACACCTTTTCATTAATTCTGAACCACAGATCAATCTAAGTTTGAACTTCTTTGTTGTGATTTTCCAAACTTTTATGTAAATAAAATGTCTGATTATTTCATCAAAAGAGCTCTAGACACATTGACTAATAAGAAATAATATTAGAAATGCAAAAGAAGTCTCGTTACTTTCATAGCCGAGTTATATGTAAGTACAGAATTCTGGAATTTAGGTTCAAAAATCAACTCAGTAGAAGCCTGTAAGAGGTGTGCAATGCAGTCTTGGAAGAAAGTACTCAAATTTAAGACTGCATTGGCGGAGTGCAAGATAAGGCAAATAGTGGCTATGGAAGGAAACTCATACTTTTGCTATATGCTCAACAACAGTTCTTTGGGAAAAACATATAAAATTACTTTTTCTTTCTGTACAGTAGGAATATAAGTGCATTAAGCAATAATCGTTAAGATATCTTACCTGTTACAACACTATTATACACTTCCCTAAGCACTTGTGTTGCTTACTGCCAAAGACAGACTTTAGATCTGAATCCTATAGGCTTTTCCCAAATGACAGCCAAATCCAGGTGTACCTGTTTTTTAACTTCCTTGTCTGTGCACATCAAACATTTCTGAATTCTTTGACTATTTTCAATCATATTGTAACCTTGAGACAAGCATAAACCTCTTACTTCAATTCTTGTCCAGGTGAGAGCACCCACAGGCATTTTGTTTACCAGTTACTTCACCCTGAATGGTTGCCTTTTTCAAAAGGAGTCAGGGAAGACCACTGCATTTAATCAGATCCCTGATCTCATATGTATAGGCAATACAATAGAGAGCCCTCCCCACTTAAAATTTGGTAACTAAATGCTTAAAATTTTATCCTACCTAAATTGCATCTCTTTCTCTTTAAGAAGTTTAGATTATTTATATGGGCTTCTTATGGTTTCTCTATTGACACAGACCACATTTGCATCACCAGGAGTTTCATGTTAAGAATAGCTTTACTTGAATCATGTTTTAGCTAAAGCAGTGTGGGACTATGACAAACAGACTTTTCACTGCACACAATTTCCCCCTCTTCCTAGTTTATTTCAAAATGGCCAGACAAAACACAACAGCAGTTACACATGGTGTATATATGCTTGTTTATTACAATGACAATAGAGGCTGCTGTGAAGAGTTAAGCAAACACTTGATACTGTGCAGCTTCATTATCCATCCATTTGCAGAAAGAGAGCAATAGCGCATGGACTGGTTTAGGGGTCGACATGGCTGTGATACGTTAACGGACGGACTCAGTGATCCTAAAAGCATTTTCCAACCTAAACAGTTCCATGATTCTATGACTGTAAATACCCTATGATGCTAGTCTCATTTCCATTACCCTTGTATCTCTTTCAAGGTAAAAACAAACCAACTGCTAGCAGCTGTAATAATAATTTGGACACATCAGAAGATCAACTATAACACATACAAGGTGTTTCTGAAAGCAGGAGCTCATTACTCATCTACAGACACACATTGAATCTTGCTATTTGTGCTCTCCAGAGCTTCCTTGGCAAAAGAGATAGCAGGATATCACTCAGACACCAACAGGGTGTCGTTGTATACGACATCATGTTATTTCTTTTTCACCTGCAAAGACTATAAACTAATTAGCCCCAATAGTTCAAAACTGGTGGTGTTTACAACCGACATTGCCCATTCTGTTTCTTTTAGAGAACACTACTCCAACACCTTTAGCTACTGAGATACTATATAAGGCCCAAATTAGTTTCAAACTAGAAAAGACAAAAGCGTGGTACTTTCTTGCGCTGAATCAGTAGTGGGTCATCTTCATAAAGGACACAGTAATGAATATATGTTTAGTCATAAAATAATGAACAGTCACCTTTAAAAGCTTAGCTACATCCACGGTGGAACTGTGACATTCCCTGACCTTGTCCAATTTTAACTGTTTAACACTTTAATAATACAATTTTCCTTCCTGCTTGCTTAGATCTTAAAGGACATTTCAAGAGCTGCATGTCATGATTTAAGATCTTAAGTCAAATTTTGAATTTCCTCAAGTGTACTAGTACGTATAAGATGGACTAGGAATGCAAAATTTAATGTTATTTGTCATACCTACACTATAAAATACGTTAATGGATATATTTGCAATCAGTTATAGTTTTGTTAACATGGTGTTGAAATCTTCATTTAGAAAGTGCCTTTGTAAAGCACACCTGTAAAGACCCTTGAAACTGCAGGTGAACCTACTAGCTAGGCCTATTACAGAGTCATAATACGTGTTGCAATGTTAAGATTAGATCCTTTGTTTCAAAACTCCTCTTGCGCAAATTTTCTACACTGGGCATAATACTGTTTATCACTGCAGTTTTTAAATAACTGCAAACCAACTATTTATGAAAATGCTATTAGGCACAATGGAAAGAATATGAAGAAAATGGAAAGTCACAAGGATTTCAATTATATAAGCTTCAGCCACCCTTCAATCACCTTGTTGGCAGGCTCTCCCACCTCCATATTTGAGCACTCAAGGCCTTGATATTTGCATGGGATTTTTGTTTTTTTTGCTAAGTATATTGAATCTTACCCCAAAGTTGGCCAGTTTATAAACCTCTGAAAAAAATACAACCTGTAAGAATTCACTTGAGGTTTGCTAACAGTTCAGCAGCTATCTTCTTCATTTACTGTACTTGCACTGAACATTTTGTTAAAGCTTTTCCTGGCTAACTGTACAGGGTATGCAATGTTGCACAAAAGAAAAACATTTGCCACTCTGCGATTGAAAAACCTTGAGTAGCAGTTACTTCTGCCAGAATGTAATAAGGTAGTGGTATAGAGCACAGCAAGAGAACTGCTTTTGTCCTCTCACATAACCTAACCTAAGCATCTCAATAAGCCTGGAAAACAAAGCACAGCTAGGCCCAGGTGAGGACTTCATAGGAACAAAACAAATCAAACAAAAAAGCTATGAGACTGGAACAGAGGCAGGCTGGAATGGGAAGAGTTTTTATAAAATGTTAGATGGCACGCCACATATTAGAAGTTGCATACAGGACCTTTCAGACTCAGCAACTTTTACTTAGCAATTGATGGCAATTAAAATATATCTAGCAATTAACGCACTACTACCCTCAATCACAGCCACATCCATTTTTCTAGAATCAAATTACAGAAGTTGACACTCTTCTGAGAGTCTGTACACAGAAGAGTACAGTCACTGTAGTAGAATTTGTATCCATTTGCTTTCTGAAACATTTTCAGAAAAAACTAAAAGTTGCAAGGTCAGACATTACAATGTTCTGAACTAAATACTTCACTATCTGGCTGGCCAAATGCTCAAAGAAACTGGTGCTTTAGATCAGTTTCTTTTTTAGAATGCCTGTCCCATAGGATGAATATGCTTTGGGAACTAATTAGGGTTCTATAAAGAGTATTTTTCTGCAATAAATGAGATATGGTTCTTAATCGCAGAGACACAAAAGGAACAAATGTTGCCCTGGAGAACAAGATCCTCTTGTTCTCTGCTACTCAAACTTCTGAATGATGGCAGGCACATCATTTAAACCAAGTATTTCACCAGGCAGCATTAATCAGTCTCTGGTTCTCCACTTGACTTAGCAGAAACCTGAAGTCAGAAGTGCAGAAAATTTGAACTACAAATGAGGTCAAGCTACTGATGTTCTGAACATATATCCTGGAGGAGGGACACTGGGAAAACAGGAAACAGAGTCTAGCTTTTAAAAATAGCCAACAAAAAACCATCCATTTCTTCTATCCTATCTTCTTCCACCTTCTTTTCTTCCACTTAAGCTTTTCCTTTGCTTTATCAGCTTTATTTTCTTCTTTGTTTATAATTTTTATTTTGTATGTGTCTCAGTTCAGCTATATATTAATTTAGAGATAGAACAACCTCCTAATTCTTCATAAGGGGAGTATAAAGAAAAAAAATACTAGCATTTTCTTGGAGTAGGGGCAGGGCAGGTAGGAAGAATACTATTATTGGAAAATAAACAATTTTAGTTCTGCAATAGGATTGCTGATAATATTTTCATGGAAAAGTTTTCACAAACCCAAAGCTATAATGCAGATCTAAATGTCTGCAATCCAGTATGAAGCCAATGCTCTTCTGATCGTACTCAGAACATAATTAGGTCAAACTAGAAAAAGTTAATGTTTTGTCCTGACAATATGCTTCTCAAGTTCATTTTTTGTTGATCATCTTATTTATATTTCAGAATAATATTTCAGTTCTAATGCTTTCGGGCTTGAAAATTGCAATCAAATTGAATCAAAATTCAACAATCAAACAAGCAATAATAAGAATTATAGTTAGTAGAGTCAACACTAAAAAACGTAAGCAGTCAAAGAACATTATTGCTCAATACCTCCTCTTTTCTTCTCCCTCAAAATATGTAAGAAAAACAGAAAGTAACTGAGATGTTTTCAACTTTATTATTCAAAGATTTAAATGATTTAGTTCAGGATTTTAAGACAAAGGTATTTTAAAATACTTAAGAACATAAATAATTATCAAATGTGGTACATCATGTTATACAAAAATATAAAGGACAAGTGTTTAAAAAATTTCAAATAAAAAACCCCCTCATATAGAGAAGGAAAATAAAATATTTTTTATATGCCTCATGTTGAAATACTTAAAAGTATTGATATACTTAAGAGATTGATCTAAACCTTGAAAGAGAGCCTAAATTCTTTTAAAAAACTATGTTTTTAGCATAATTTAAACCAGATATGCTGGAAGGTACAGTTTACATAGCACAAGTTAGCACTGAGATGGAATGCAACACCTCTGAAAAGTCGTTTGTCTGAAAGTCTGAAAAATTGTCTCTAATGTAATGTTAAACTAGATGATAAAAAGAACCAGAAGAGACAAGCTAGATCTGTGGAATGGTCCAGGGTTTGTTTTCTTGCCCATTCAAGTAGTCTGTGGCAAACTGCATAAGAAAATAAAATCCATTACCGCTAAGTTAGAATTGCTAACAGAAAAGTGAGTCTTAGTTGCCTGACAGACTCTTTTTTGCTTCATTTTTGTATACTGTCAAAGACAGCAAGTTCCTAATCCATGATCTGGGCACTAATAATGCTAGCATTATATAGGTAAATGCGTTGCACTTAAAGATGGCAATAAATACTAAAGCTGACAAAAAATAACCCCAAACCTTACACTTTCATCCTCAATAGTTTTATCACATAAATCCATATGAGAACATTGTACATACAGAAGGAAAATCTGGAATCTTCAGTACATTTTAGATTAAAGAAAAACTTTTCTGAGGAAAATGAACAGAAGGCATCTTCTAATCTCAGACTGCTGATAAAGTAGTTTGCTTGAAATCACTTTTGAAACAAATGACTGAATCAAAAAGAATTATAAAAACCTGATCAATTCGGATGAAAAGAAAGAAAAAAGCCACCTTGAAAAAAGTCTGAAAGCAGTACTATGATCACTAAGACATGTCTGCAAATTGGAGTAACAGAGGAATTAAAACTTAGTATAGATGATCTGTTGGAGATGTTCAAGTTGTAATTAAGTTTATTATATTACAGAGCCTGCTTCTCAAGACAGCTTTTCACTAGGGCATAGATTCAGAACATCCTCTGGTAACATTTCAAAAAAACCCAGAAAGCAATCTATACTTCTGCTCATTAAAATAGTAACAGCAACTGAAATACAGTATTTAACCTATGAAATAATTCGTAACGCTTACAGAATTTCAACTGATGTGGTTTGAGGGGTGAAGAAGGGAAAGATTGTTTCAATACCTTGTCTTCCCTCATCATTGGTAAACAAACCAGCATCACTGCTGCTCAGACTGCTGGATTCACTGTAATAAGAGAAAGAAAGAAACAGATCAAAAGAACAATTGATCTTTCAGCCGTAAAATTTTAAGGAGACAAGGTTGTGTTCAGATTGAACTTAAGCCCAACAGAGATCGGAAAGAAAATAGGATGATTTTTTTTTAATCAAACTGCAAATATCTCAGTTCCATTAACTACAAAGCATATTATTTTTGGCACATAAAACCACAGGAATCTAATGGTACCCTGACAGTAAGCCAGATGTGACTGCAACGAGGTGCTGACACAATTGATGCATTTTATTATCTGCTTCCATCAAATGCTCACTGCTCTATTCTTATGCTGTGCAATTCAGCTTGATCCTGGAACACTACTGCTCAATAAAATAGGAAAAGTCTCAATCAAAAGCAGCCTAAGCCTTCCTTCAGCACATGAAATATAAGAGTCTGAAAATCGAATTACCTTTCTGAACATCATTTGCAAATATTGTGGAAAAGACACTGCTTAAGGTTGCACAACATATTACTTTGGCAGTAAGAAAAAAAAGTTTATAACAAAGGTAGCCAATTAAACCAAAATAAAGGTCACCCTGAAGAAAATAAGTATGATCAATGACCAAAATACCAACTAAAAAGCACAAGGTACAGTTTACTTCCATTACAGCCTTAAAATCTGAATATGTCTATACAACACGCACTTATTTCTCTCTAAATTCAAAGACATCAATAGGTAAAGCACATTGTTCTTTGTTGTATACAGATTGTTACAAACAATATTCACATGTAAAACAGACTTCTCTATTAATAACACAGATCACAATTTGGTGAGTTTCAGACAAAAGGATTATTTGTAAGCCATTTATTTCATTTTTATTCAAGAAAGTAGCTCTGCCAAGGAATTAATATTCTCACTCAAATTAAATCACATTTTACATTTGTTGAGATGCAGAGTAATTGGGGAAAAAAGAAAAATCACTTCAGTTCCCCACAAAAATTCAAGTACGTGTTATAAATACTGTGGATACTTTCAATGTCGCATATAAGCTACTTCCAATAACTTGAGGTGTTTTGACCTTTCAACACTCATTCAACTTTAAAACATACATGCAGAATCCTGTACTTGAATTCAACTGGTTTCAATTACTTTTAGTTACTTTCTAGTAATAGTCTTCATTCCTAAATAACTAGTATATTTAATGTCACTATCTCACAAAAAAAAAAAAAACCCTTTTAAATTTTTTAAAATCTTGTAATATATATTATATAATATTAGGTTAATTTGTGTTTAATTATAGGTAAATATTTGGGGTTTGTATCTTCTTTTGGGAGGCATCACAACAGGATTTGGAACACAACATGGTATCAGGAGACACAAAGCAGTGCTTTTTAAAAAAATATATAGAGCTGTATTTGAAAGTTAAGTTTTCTTAATCATTGCTGTACCTTCTGCTTATCCATATTCTTACTGTATAAGCAATACTTATACCATCTTTTATACACAATATAATCAGAACAGACTAAAGCACTTGCACAACTGCCATATATAGAAGATGACAGACACGCAACGAGAAAAGATCCATCTTTCATGAGGATGACCAAACTTGAACATCTCAATGTTGCAAATCCTAATAATTTCCTTCTAGTAAGCATTCCATCCCCACTTTAATTGCAACAGATGGCTTTACTGTCATAACATATAACTGAGCACAATTTAACATCATAAATCTCACTGAAACATCCCCTTTTCATAGATTCTTCCTGTCTATTTATTGGGTTTTTTTTGTTGGTTTTTTTTTAAAGTTAGGAAATCCTTTCAACCCAATTTTTCAGCTGTTTCCCCCACTCAAATTTTAATTTTGAGAACAATTTCCTTCCTTTTTTATTTTTTTTTTAATTAAGATATTTTAATTGTGCAATAATTCTTATTGAAGGGCCAGCCAGTTCATGAAAACATACTCACTCGAAATTTTAGTAATTACACATAATATTGTTTTAGGCTTTTAAAAAAAAAAATCAAAAAAAAAAAGTCAAACCATAACACTGGCATATCCATGGCAGCCCCAGCACTCACTCTCCTCATTTCACAGTCAAATAGGGCAGGGATTACAGCTGAGATAATTGCTACATGGTAGTTATTTCATTGAATAAATTCAGAACCTCTGGAATTAATACATTAATATCTAAGTACATGAAAGCTGTTATGATGGAATTTATTTCTGGTTTTAATATAATTTTGCACTGTATATTGCTAATTCCTTTGCTTTGTAATGAGAATTCTACTGCCAGTAGGACTTCCAGGAAAAAGAAAAAAGCCACAGATTCGTTTTAGTCCTATAAAATAGTGTATGCAAGCAGAAACTTGGAAAGAACAGCTGTGCCATGCAAAGTTTTCACAGCTTCACTTACACATTTGTGGAAATAAATATTTATTATTTATTCCTATTACTAGGAAACTATTCCACACCTTGGTTTCTTATGACACTTGTGATCTTTGTTTACCAAGCCTACCCCAGGAACTGACCAGTCTCAGATTTGCTTTTAGAACATACTTTTATGAACAGAGTTTGCTATTTCTTTCCAATTCTTCTGTTTAAATGATCTCAAACAATAGAAGCAGTATCTCATTTAACTGAAGTTGGTTTAAAACAAGTTAAAGTTATTCATACACAAAATATTCAGGCACAGTAGGTATCCGAGTGCCTCAGACATGGTGGATTTCTAATAATATTATGGAAAACAAATTTTCTAATTCAGTGGTTTATATGCCTTTTGGTACATATGACCATTGCAAGAAATTTAGTATAATGACAGACCATCTCTTCAACCACGTGCATGATCAGAAAACACTATGAAGATGTGAATGGTTTTAAAGGCCATTTATTGGGGCCAAACATTTAAAGTACAGTTTGAAAAATAACAGTGTTTAGTGTAACAAAACATCAAGCACTTTGAAGAGGAGGATGAGTTTTTAAATCAGTGTTTATTTTGCAAAAAGATAAAAAGATATTCAGACTGACCGGGAAGTAGCACAGTATGGGGAACCAATAAAAGGACTTTTATATTGATCACTCTTCTCTCCACTCAAAAATTAGCTTAAATTTTTTGAGTTGGAGAAATGCTACCCATATAGTGTAACAGAAAATATTTTATAAATTAAAAAAGTGACAAGACTGAGGTAATATGATAAACTATGTGATGGTTCCAAGCCCCAAGGAAATTTTCCCCTTCAGGCACCAAAGCTGGGGGAAAGGATTCCCAGTATCCAAAAAGAGGGAAATTTTCTAAAGGCTTCCTGACCACGCCCACTTGCATCTTGCATGTCCAAGTGAGGTTTCTGAAGTTACACTGGCTGCCCTGAAGGACTGCTTCAGCTCTAGTAATTAGGACATTAGGAACAATCTTTAAGACTCAGGATTCATTCAGCTCTTTCAGCTGCTTATTGTTCACAGGTGAGGGACAGAACTAGTATGTAATAAAAAGACTTAGAAGAACATTTCTGATAGTAACCGGAGTTAGTCATCAATACTGCTTTTTTTACAGTAATCAACCTTTCTGCTCTCATCAAAACCCCCAGGTACTCTGCATCTTAATTGTACCTCTCCAATAATGAAAGGGCTTAAAAGTTTATAGGTAAAGGCTTATAAAAACAAGGACACTGATGCTGCCAAATGAGTGACCAAAATATATGTTTTAATGAGTTTTTCTTGTTGATAGTTCTGCATTCAGAAGCGGTCACAGAGAACAAACATAGTCAAGCTTATCAGGCCTTGCAGGTAACATCCCTTGTGGATGGTGAAAAAATGACTTACACCTTACTGTGCTGTCAAAATAGTACTTTGGAAACAATTACCATTGTAGTATGACTGCTGTCTGGAATGGATGAATGAGGTATAGTGCCAAAGGGTCATCATTCCCCCATTTTTCTAATGGTAAGCTCAGGTGTTTCTGAACTGTAAATTGGTTTTTGCATTTCGTAAATGATGTATATCCTTGGCAATCTGTAGACTTTTTATGCCCATGACACATAAGCACATACTGTCTAAATGGTGAATCTAAACACTGACAACCCCTCTGATGAATAGAGATAACAGTCAAAGCACCAATGTCTAGAAATTGAAAAAACACTTAATTTTTGTCTGAGAAATGTCACCAGTTGAAATATCCAGAAAAAAAACCCCACCTATTAATCATTTGTATAGTCTGTTATTCTTATTCTTGAAACAATTAGAATGTATTATTTCAAGAAACTATTTTCTCCATTCTTCCTCTGTGACATGACTCTCTATTCTAGGAATTCCTCAACCTGACCAATTCATATCTACTAAAAACAGGAGACTTGGAAAAATAATTAAGAGTAAGTTGTTAAACCAGATCTAGCATTTTGACTCCAGAATGAAAATAAAATGCAAAGATTCCCAACACAAGTAACAGTAATAAAAGCAAACAAAAAAATCTATGATTCTATGATTATCCAAGGTTTCTGTAAAGAGGAAGAGAAAGAATAACCTGTCACTCATGTTTTCATCTGAGCCTTTTTGCTCCTCATACTCCATTTTGTCCTTATTTGCTTGGCTCACTTCTTCATTTTCTATAACTACTCCTTCATCCAAGATTTCTGGTCCTTGTCGAGCTGCAGCTACTTTTCTTTTTTTCACTTTGCTCTTGGAAAACTCTTGGTGTTGGTATGATTTATTGTTATTGTCCATTTCTTGATCTCTGCTGTTATCAGACTGATGAGTTATTGTCAGTGCATTAGAGACTTCTGACGGCAAATCTATTGCCATCCGTTTTACCTTTCTTCTCCTGCGCAAAGTTCTGTTGCCCAAGCTGTCAACAGCCAAATCTGGTTCATGCCACAAAGGTCTTTTGCCTCTAATGTTATTTAAATTTGAGGAAGGCCTACGTTTAGCAACCAACAACTGGTCATCAGAGTCACTGTGGTCTTTCTTATTAGCATGATTGTCCCTGTAGTCTTTGTTTGTTTCTTCTAAACTGGAATCAGAACCTTCACTTAAACAGTGACCAGTCTCCCAGGGATGATGGGTGGTAAATGAACGTCTTTTTCGTCCCCTCCTTTTCCTTGCTTGTCGCTTTAGAAGACAAGACACACTTCGAGAATGATCTCCAGTATCAGCAAAACCTCCTCGGGCTTGCTCAGAACTTTCTTCCAGCGCTGAGACTAGATCGTGAACCAGCTCCTCCATAGTCCTACTGAAATGCCTGTATATTTCAAGGAAAAAAAAAACCACAAGAAAACAAACAAACAAAAAAGAATTTAAAGTGTTTACTATAAACTCTATAACAATTTTACCTGTTAAAATATCTTTAGTCACTTTAGGCAAGGTAGTCTTAATGTCTGTCTTATAAAGATTATTATATTCCTGCAGAGAGATCAAATCTTGCCAATCAATCCTACACAATTTGCAACACATCCATACATGTTCTTTTTTAAAGGTATCTTCTCAAATGTCTGTCTTTGAAAGAAGTTAGTTAATAAGTGGGTATGTGTGTATGTTCCACTATTTGGTTTTGACTCACTATTATTGTTTAGTTTTAATTCATCTCATCATGTTTTTATGATTTTCAGGGATTCCATACGGCAAAAGCATCAACAAAGACTATTCACTCTAATTGCAGGTAGGGAGCACACTTAAAATTTATGAATGCAAAATGGAATATCTAATATTTTTCATTGATAGTATATTAGGGAGTTCTGTTTAAGAGCAGTCATTATGATAAAATATTTTTTAAGGATAATTATCTCTTGATTCTGCCTAAATGCCAAAATGAAGACAGTAATTCTTTGATAATATATGACTTTTTATATCCTGGCTTTCCAAATGACTGATATTTCATTTTTTAAAACTATTGATTCAGTAGAGTGATATTACATTGAGAGAATACTCGGGTACAGGTAATTCTAGAGTATTAAATGGAAAGTCTTGCAACACATGTAGGCATTCACATCCATAGAATCACACACTCGTGTAAAGAAAAATATCCCTAAATACCCACAGCATCTGATTATGGCCTTACCCTTTCAAATATTTTGCTCCTTCCTCCAATTTGACTAGCATTTAGCATATCCAACTCAGTCTGCTTCAGTAAGCTCATCCATGCATTACATGAACATAGTTACAAAAAAGAAAATATTAAATAATTGCTGCTGAACTTTAATCCTCTGAAGGCTGTGAACCTTCTCTGTAAACACAGTAATCAGATTCTCACATCAAAGCAACAGAAGACTCCTTTCATTGATGTACAGCAGAGATTACCATTCATACTCTTTACTGTATTACACCATCCGGAAGACACATGGCAAATTATGTAGAGGACACTTAAAAGCAAGAGACTTCACTTTGTTTTTCAATATAAATTGATAGAGCAATCATACAGTTTTCTACTCATGCCAGCAGGGCTGTAGACATCTGGACACGTAGAGCTATCTGGACACGTAGTGCACAGGTGTGTGTGCTAAGCCTCTCTCACCACGAAATCCAATGCTAAAGGTACTTAATGGTGATGGCTGAACAGACAGTCATGACAGTAAAGCATGCATATTTTAATATGAATGCAGGAACTGAAGAGACTGTTTAAGAAGAAATCCAAGCTAGTCATGAAATAATTATTCTCTGAAATTACTCTCCTTTTAAACCACTTTTAGAAAGATTTTAAACATTTCAGTTGTAAGAGCATGAAAATCCCAGAAAGTGTTAGAAACACAAGCTCATTTTGAAGTCCTGAAACTATCACTTCACTTGTATACAGTTTTCATACCTCTTTTTCTGTCCTATTACTCCCTCTTAATCTAACATTTTCTTTGGTTCTTAGTACAGCAGAATCATTGCATTATCTTGTAAGGGGTAAGACACCCCCAGAAGGCTACACTTTCTCCTTAATCCATTTGGTACATAAGAATCAAAACCTCCAGAACCACACAAAAATACTTCTCAAAATCATTGCATCATAGAATCGTTTCAGCTGAAGAGACCTTTAAGATCATCAAATCCAGCCTTTGGCCTAGCCCCATCAACCATTAGGAGAAAAGCTACATAGTACGAAAAGCAACCTAAATGAAGCAAGGGTTTTCTGAAAACTCAGGGAAAAAAAAGAGAAAAATAGAAGCTAATTAACCTAGGAAATACTTGGGGATATGTGACTTCAAAGTGATTTAAAATGAATTCTTAGTTCAACTTTCAAAGTTCCAATAATTATGGAGGGCTATTTAGGAGGGGGGGTTATTTGATTTTTGCTTGGCTGTTTTGCGTGTAGTAGGAATTTCAACCAGTAGAGGCAAGTCCAGTTATATGTGTACAGGGTTTCCACACATGATGCTTAAGTACATATATTAACCCAAGTTTCTTAGTAGCTACAACTGCAAAATGGGGAGAAAATTAGTCCCTTCAGCTAAATCCGCATGAAGACAGCTATCCTGACAGCTGCACATCTCAAAAATGAGATGCTCTTGCGATTTAAGGGGCTTTATAATTCTTCTGCACTAATGCAACACAAGCCATAAAACTCAAATAGATAAACTCCAGTATACTTATCTGGGTTAATTTGAGATGTCAATTCCTCCAGCTGTCTCACTAGCCCTTCTGCCACAGGCTTTCACATTTATAGAGAACTGATGGAAGCAGAGGTGCACCAAAAACTAAAGTAGCAGTAGGCTTAAAGCTATATTTAGCTCTCAAAACAAACAGATTTCTGCTAATTTGCCAGAATATGAACTAGCATATATAATCTCTTGCAGTCAATTCTGCTACTGTCTCTGCAGCAAAAAGCAAAAAGGAAAGGGAAGACAAGAACTCTAAAGTCTTACACAACAGTTGATGATTAATTTGTTTAATTCAGTACCCTTAATCCATATAGATAACTGTATCATTAAAAACAATGTAGCTCCTAGAGCCGATACACCAATTTACTCAAGATAATGGCAGAAATATGGTGGCAAAGTTGTCATACTTCTCTGAAATACTTCAAGATCAAACACAATACCTCCAGCTTGGATTTATATATCTGATCAGAACTTCTCTTCAATTCCCTCCCAAAATACTGCCAATATAGATGATGTCAGATAAAAAAAAAAAATGAAACTTAAGAAGAATGATCACCCTCAAATGTTTTTGGAATAAAGGGATAATATGATTCTTATAAGGCCCTGTGCAGTGAAGACAATTTCCATCAGACTACAACTTTGAATCTTATGCACTCCTACAATTTTTGTATTGAATATCAGGTGTCTACACTGCAGCTGCTGAACTAAGCACTTTACAGGGTAGCAACCTTGTCTATCCTGAAAACCACAGTCATGTTCTCATATATAATATAACTGTATCCTAACTGAATTACATCTTAGGTTAGACAAATTTATACTATAATTACTACAACATATTTCCTTAAAATGATAATGAGAATTGATCTATTTGGGACAGTGGAAGCTCTTTTGTAACAGACTGTGAATACAATACACACACTACTTTTTATTGATGCTGCACTTTCAATATGCTAGTGGTCCAGATTAAAATCCCTTATCCTGAATATGTAAGAAATATCTTTTGATTATTTTTTTCTAAATAATGTATCTTTCTATAATTGAAAGGAAAAAAAAACACCAGCAATCAACAGTTAAATCTGAAGCCTCTCTCCAAAATTCAGGAGTGTATTTCTCTTGAAGCATTATTTATCAGACAAACATAGTTTTGTAACTTTTTCTATTGTTCACAACCAGCTGTCAAGCTTGTATTCCCAACCTGTGAAGTTATTTTAATCAATGCTGCAGATGTTACTGTAACAAAAATATTTGCATTTGAAATAGGTTGAAAAAATTACAAGAAGTATTAAAGACATTACCAGTGAGTATCAACTGCATTCAGAAAGATAAGAAATTTCAAAGGTTGTAATAAAGAACGTAGAACAACATATTGAGGTACATAAAATATTAAGTTGAGCCATAGTTTAGCACGACTCACATAAGGCTATAAAAATGCTGTTACAGCAACAGCCCATAGCTAGTAATAAACTGTAATGTCTTCAGCAGGAGAAGAGTCTACTTTACTAGAAGAAAATCTGTTTTGCTTACACTGACCTTTACATTTATCGGAAGCAATTTTAATGCAGTTCACCGAAGGCTGACACACTTCCTCTCTAACCCTTACCAGAACAGACCATAAATGTACTGCTGCAGGATACAGTGTAACTGCTTTCACCTACTTCAAAACAGCCCATAGAGCTTGTTTTCAGTATTAACACTCACATTGCAACTCCTAGCGCTTTTTCAGTGAAAACTGTATTTTTTATCACTTCCGACCTAAAGCATATAACAATGCAGAGCTCTGATTGCTCACAAAATATTTCACACACACACACATACATTAACACGAAAGCTAAATTAGCTGCACAACTTTTAAGGACAGGCAGTATCTTTTACTAAATTGACAGCCACATTTACATTTACTTTCTAGTTCTAAATCTTTTTCTGTTAAACAGATAAGGGATTTCTTGGAGCTAAAGTTACGGTGCACCTGTGTCTTATCAGTTCTGAAAAGACACATTATTTTTGCTACCTTCACAACCCATCTCAATCACAAACTATGAGCAGAAGAAAAATCATGTAGTTCCTTGAACATCAGGATTATAAAACCTACTTCATAAAATATTTTCCCATATGGATTCTCTGACATCTCATAACATGGCTGTAATCACAGCATATCTTTATCTTCAGATCATAATAATTTGAATTCCTTTTCTCCATCTCAGGAGTTATTTCCACAGAATATTAGAAACATTGGTTTTGAGACCTCTGCTTTCATGTGACCGAAACTTGGATTAATTTATGCTGCCATTCAATAAAATCTTGACCAGATTGAGAGCTGTGCGGAGAGTAATCTCATGAGATTCAACAAGAACATGTGCAGGACCCTGCACATGGGGAGGAACAATCCCTGTACTAGAAGGAGCAGCTGACCTGCTGGAGAGCAGCTCTGCAGAGAGGGGCCCAAAAGTTCTATCTGACCGCAAACTAAGCATTAAGCGAACAACATGCCCTTGTGGCCAAGGCGGCCAATGGCATCTCAGGGTCCATTAAGAAGAGCGTGGGCAGCTAGTTGAGGAAGGCTCTCCTCCCCCTCTCCTCTGCCCTGGTGAAGCCTCATGTGGAGTAATGTGTCCAGTTCTCAGCTCCACAGTTCAAGAGAGACAGGAAACTTCTGAAGAGAGTCCAGCAGAGGGCTACAAAGATGATCAGGGGACTGGAACATCTCTTAGAGGAAAGGCTATGAGATCTGGGGTTGTTTACCCTGGAAAAGACGGAGAGAGGACCTTAACAATGGTTATAAACACCTATAGGACAGGGGTGACTCTTTTCTGTAATGCCCAGTGGTAGGACAAGGGGTATGCAGCACAACCTGGAACACAGGAAGTTCCACTTGAACACAAGATAAAAATCTTTCCTGTGAGGATGAGGGAGCCCTGGCACAGGCTGCCCAGGAAGGGTGTGGAGTCTCCTTCTCTGGAGGTTTTCAAACCCACCTGGACATGTTCCTGTGCAACCCAATTGAAGTGAACCTGCTTTAGCAAAAGGCTGGACTAGATGATCTCTAGAGGAAGGACCCTTCCAAACTCTACCATTCTATGATTCTGTGATTTGGAGGGAGGAGCAAATGATATCTCATGATCTTGCCTGAAGAATTTAAGAAGTCAAAGAAAAAGAATATAATGGGTCTTGGGATACACACAGAGGAAGGTAAAACAGAGCAGCATAATTTAGTTAAAAAGTACTAAAAAAGTAGCAAGAGACTATTGTAGATTAGGAAACAACAATAAATCTATGTTACATAGAAGCTTATGGTATACATCAGACACAAAGTTGTCCCTAGATTATTTAAATTCATCTGTCATCCAATGGTCATCACCAAGAGGAGAATGCAAAGCATCCAGTTCCACGTACATGCCTATTTATGTCCTTAGGCAATGTTTGCTGGAGAACCAGGTACGCAAAGCTATACAATGACCATAATGCATTCTATCGATCCCCCCGTACCAGTCAGCACTGAAGGGCGTGGCAGCTACTATCAAGACTCCCCATATGCTGCCACTGTGGATTCTGCCCAAACTCTTAAGACTTCCTGTAAAGACTAAAAGCCAACACACTGCCAATACGTTCAAAGTAGAAATGATTAACAGACCAAAGAAACTTATTACAAATCTACTTTTCAAACTACAAAATTTAAAAGTGTGAGAGTATCAGAACTGAAACCTACAGAAATTAAACGTCAGAAAACAGAGAATCACATTCGTTTTACATTTCATGTAAGATAGTTATAAGAATTGAGGACTTGAGACAAGTCAGGATACTGTGTTGAAGCACAGTTATATCTAAAATGATACCCCAAATCCCAGGCTATTTCTCATCTTCACGGTATAAATAAAAGTATAGGAGGAGTTTTTAAAAAATGAAAAATTATTAAAGATATTGTTCTACAATTAAAGACATAATTGCTACACTTGCTGGAAATGTCTATGAACTCTTTTTTATATTAAATATAGAGGTCCCATACATTTAATTGTATATCTGTTCCTCTAATCATATGCTATATACATAAATTCTTGGTACCAGGTCTGTGTTTGAGAAACTTCTTTAGACAAGTTTTGGAATTGCCTTACACTTAAACAATAAAAAGTTGTTAGTATTTGGGAATGATGGAATTTGATTATGCCATTGATCTCCCTAAAAATTGGGGCCAACTCTGTAATAAGTACATGTGACTTTTCTACAACTTTCACCCTTCTAAGAAAGCACAACAATAGTACATGTGACTTTTCTACAGATGTTGCCTAAGAAAGTACAACAATAAAGACTACCAAGTTTACTCACATTAAATAGTGAAAAAGTGTTTACTAAAAAAGCAATGATGTTGAAAGATGTTGACATGAGCTACATTCAATAAGGCTCTAATACAAACTAATTGTTTAGCCAGAAATGAGATTTGGAGCAATTTATCATGAGAGGTATCAATTCTTGCAATCCCATTGCTGTAATTTACTGATATGCTCACACTTTTCAGAAGTATGATTTCATTAATTAATTGTCAAGGTGGAGAATCACACAAGCTGTCAAATGATAGTAACACGCTATAGCACCAAAGTCATTATCAAAAGAATCCGAGTGACCAGTAAATACCCAAAATGCAAACTATTCTTGAATTGTCACATGTATTCACAACATAAATGAAATCCATTCCCTTTCAGAGGAGCTTTTCCACTCAAATGAACACTTATTCTGTGGCTGTTATGAATCTATTAACTTCTTTCAAGTCTTCTAATGTTTTTAGAAAACACAGGTTCTTAATTTTCTACATAAAGCACTGAACATTGAAAGAAAAGTATTTTCCCTGCATCACAGCCAAATGGGTTTCCTTTGCCAGACAGCTTCTGAAGTAAGTTGCATATGAAGATAAGAAAAGAGGGGCTCTGAGAAGTAATTTTTTAACAAATTCTCCTTTGGAGCTGCTAAATCAACAGTCCTATGGATAAGATTTCAATAATTCTGTACCAAATCCCTCTAGGTAGTGTATTTGCACAAGCAAATCATTACCGTCTGATGACAATTACAGAAGAATATGCCAAATTTCCACACCATGTGCTGCTGAACATGACCTTTAAAGCTTCTGGAAATAAATTACTTTACGTGGACATAAAATTAAAAGACAAATCACAGGTCAAACATACAATGAAAACTTTCTCAGAGTATAGATACAAGTTTGGAATGCCTTAGGCAATGTTTCTACTGTCTGCAGCATTCACACCCAAAAATACTTCTGCCATGTCTTTTTCAAATATTCTGAATAACACCAACAGAAATAAGGTTACAATATAACAGGCAAATTTGCATGCTTATCAATACAGGCAAAATTCTTCTAGAAAATATATATCATCTGGCCAAATAAAATTCCTCTTCAAAAGCTTTCTCATTTAGAAGAAAGAAGCCATGAAAGCATCCACAGGGAAAAATAAATGTTTGTAGCAGCCGAAGTAGAGAAAGAATGGAGTTTCCCATGTAAGGCAGTAAAGTGCTACACCTGTTTCTTCCTTACACTCAAAAAAGAAAAAACTGAAACAAAATCTGTTTCACATGTGGGAACTCTACCAGCAGATATCTGTATACATAACATAGCCTCTAAAAACAGCTTCAAGGCCTCAAATTAGTTACATTCAAAAAACAAACACAAAGAAAACCCCAATATGCTTCCTCCACTTCCATTCACAAAAAGTGAAATGAACTAGGAAGTTATACATACTGGCTGATACCTAAAATATTACACAACATTTAACATCTCATGATGAAAAACAAAGGCCTTTCAACTGGCTGCATGGGACATTTTGTTTCTGTCAAATCTCTCCACTACTAATGTTTATACCTTCATGGTCTATTAACAAAACTCATATTTCCATTTTGTTATTACGTTGCTCATTTCCCATCTTCATGGCTCAACAATAAAAAATACAAAAATATATGGCACTTGAGTCATTAAGCTAGTACATGGAATTACATAAAACAGTAAATCTGTGCACTCTGTTGCAGTACTTTTCCATACTTTCCCTGATCCTTGGCTACAGCTGCATTTGTTGATTCTTGGTTTGCAACAAAACACCTTCAGAGCAGTCAACTATGCTGAACTGGATGTTCCTGTAGCAAACACTCCAACAGAGTGAGGCCTTAGAGGGGCTATCACTACTAGAAAAATCCAAATGCACAGAAACAAACCCTAAACGATCCAGTGTGAAAACTTGTTATTTCTTTTTTGCCAGCTGTCCTTCTCTAGCAACAAGAGGAAGCGTCTTCTTCCAGCTCATTGCTTTCTTATAAACGTGGTGAGCCACTGAGATGTGCCAGGATAACTGTCAGGCTTCCAACCCCTACTCTCCCTGAGGCCTTGGTGGAAATACCAACGTCTCTCCCTCAATACAACCGGCAGCAACCGGGGGTTGGCAAGAGGGTAGAGGCTTGGCAGCTCGCCGGACGACCGGAGCGGGGACACCATTTGCCCTCACGTTTCCAAGTCCCACACACCACATGGAGATTTTAGGGGACATCCTCTCCCCAAAATCCCGGTGCCATCACCGCGACAGAGCAGGTGGCGGGGGAGACATCTACCCCGGGACGGCGTGTGTCCCCGCTAAGCTGCCCTGGCGTCCCGCGGTCCCGCGGGCCTGCGCTTACCAGCTCTTTCTCGCCGCCTGAGCTCGGGTCGGGGTAGGTTCAGCGACCCGGAACATGAACCCGGCGCCTCCCCCGGCAGCTCCCCGGGGAGGCTGGCGACACTTGGCAGAGACTGAGCCGAGGGGAGATGGGGTGGGGGCCGGCGGCAGCGCCGGAGACTGGCAGGCGAGGGCCAGAAGGGGAGGACGCGGACGCCCAACACTGCTCAGTCCCCCATGATGAGAGCCCGGAAGCAGCTGCGGCACCGGGAGGAAGTTGGACGTGACCATCTCACCTCTTCCCTTCCCTCTCCATAGTTCTGCCCAGGGGCATCTTGTCTCCTCCAGCTCTCCCCGCCTCGGCTCCACTTCCTTCTCGCTCCACCTTCGCGGCGCTCTCGCTGCCGCTGATGCCCTGCCGTTCCCAAGCGACCGGGGCTGCGGTAGAGAGCGGTATTCCCCCCCCCTCCCGCGCGGCGTGGTACGGTCCTGTTGCTATGGTGGCGGCGTCGGGAGGGCGGGAAGGAAGAAGGGAGCATGGCTGCTCTGGCCCGGCTTGAGGCCAGGCTCGTGCTGCTGCGGGAGGAGTATTTCCGTAAGAGAAGGTAACCGAGTTGCACAGGTGGTGAGGCGGGACGCACCGTCTCCTGCTGGGCTAAGGCTAGCGGGGTGGGCGGCCTCCGGTCTCCCCGGCAACGAAGGGGCGACGCTCCCGGTGGGAACGGCTTGGCTTTAAAAACTCCTCTCGACAGCACCCACGTCTTTGCCCTCAAACGCTGTCAGACTTGAGGACACCTGATAGCAGCAGCAGCAGCAGCATAGCTTCTTTAAGGGGTCCGTTTACGCACTGGAAATAGTCAGTGTCCCCACTCTTCCTCCGCCTCCTGCTAATGTTGAGGGGGAACGAAGCTCTGGAAAGCTCCGGGAGGTGTGAGCCTCGCGGGTTCAGCCCTCTCCCGCCCCGGGAAGCGACCTGCCGTCTCCTGCCCCGGCAGTCGCTCTACCCTCTCTCGTTCCGCTCCGGCAGCGCAACTCTTCCCAGAGGCTAATCCGTAGCGAGCCCCGGAGTGGCAGCCTAGCCGCGAACCCCTGCTCTGCGGGCTCAAACTGTTACTTGTAAATGGTCCTTTAGTTTATCCTGTTAAAGGCCACCGCGTTTCGTTTTGTTTAAGTTAATAAACTCATAAACCTCAGCTTCTGAGCGAGTCGTTTGTTTATTATCCACACTGTTTAAAATTCGACACTTCCCCCCCCCCCCCC